>CM032364.1:2405998-2688107 GCA_019023105.1 Diglossa brunneiventris | reverse complement strand
TTTCCTCCGGAACCCGCGGGGCCGGCGGCGGAACGAGCCCTCCTCGAACATGAACTCGCTGGCCGGGTCGATGGTCCAGTAGTGGCCCTTGCCGGGCGTCCCAAGCCCTTGGGCAGCTTGATGAAGCACTCGTTGAGCGAGAGGTTGTGGCGCACCGAGTTTT
The DNA here is from genome assembly GCA_019023105.1 of Diglossa brunneiventris. Taxonomy (NCBI): domain Eukaryota; kingdom Metazoa; phylum Chordata; class Aves; order Passeriformes; family Thraupidae; genus Diglossa; species Diglossa brunneiventris. The sequence goes on along the minus strand of CM032364.1, from coordinate 2,687,944 downwards.
TCCAGCCCTGGTAGGAGCCTCGGAAGAAAGGGAAGCGGCTCTGCAAGAACTGGTAGATCTCGCTGAGGGTCAGGCGTTTGGAGGGAGAGCTCTGGATAGCCATGACGATGAGGGCGATGTAGGAATAAGGCGGCTTCTCCGGCCGCCGGATCCCCGCGTTCGTCTTCTTCGCCTTGGGGCCGCCGCCGCCCGGGGCCCCGCCGCTGCCCGGGGCGCTGCCGGCCGCGCCGCCGGTCCCCGCGGAGGCGGCGTCCATGGCCGAGCTCTGCGGCTGCTTCTCAGCCACGGAGGACATGGGGCCGTAGCTGCTCTGCACCGGAGGAGGAGGGGGCTGAGAGGACAGAGCCTGCTGCGCTTCTGCAGTCATCTACGGCCAGGTCCGCGGCGGCCAGCCCCAGCCCCGGCCCTCCTCCTCCTCCTCCTGCCGCCCCCCAGCGCCCCCGCGAAAGGCCGCGCTGCTGGGGGCTCGCCACTCACCCACCGCCCTCCCTCCGGCGTCCTCCCGGCCCCCGGCGGCTTCGCTTTCCACCGGGAGACTTCACCCCTCCGTGGATAAACAAATGGAAGCGACGACACCCCCCACACCCCCCCTTTGCCTCCTCCTCCTCCTCCCACTTTATCCCTAAATCCGAGCGCGGCTGCAGAAGGCGAGCGAGAGGCGGAGGGTCGGGGGGGGGCGGGATGGGGGGGCGGGTGGAAGCGAGCTGAGCTCGGCTGCTGCTGCTGCGAGAGAGGAGCCGGGGCCGCCGCCCGCGCCTGCCCCGCTGCCCCTCGCCGGGCCGGGCTCCCGGGCCGCCGCCGTCCCCTCCGGAGGCTTTAGCTGGGCTGGCGCTGCCGCTGCTGCGGGGAGCTGCTTCCCATCGCGGTGGCTGTCGAGTCTGCCCCCGGTCCCGCCGCTCGCCTTCTACTTTATCTCTCGCAGCGGCGTCTGCCGCCCTTTGACAGACGTAAGCGCGGAGCGGAGATCCCCGCCCCGAGCCGCTCCCCCCCGCCCTCCCGGCCCCGTGCCGGCCCCCTCCGCCGCCGCTCCCCGCTGGTGGGCAGCTTTTAAAGAGCCCTTTCCACGCCGCCCTGCCCTGCCCCACCCGGGGGGGCTGCACGCCGCGCCCCTGCCCGCCGCGGAGAGAACCGCGCGTGTATCTCTGTGCGTGTGTCTGTGTGTGATTTATGCCACGCGTGACCGTGAGGCTCCTCCTCCCTCCCTGCTTTTTCCGAGCCCTGGAAAGCACGGGCCGGGCCCCACGGGCCGGGGAAGGGCGTGCGGGCAGCGCGGAGGTTCCGCGCGTGGCGTGGGGCAGGCGGCGCTGCCCGGCCCCGGCTCCGCGCTGCGCGCAGCTTCACCCACTTCAAACCCCCTCTTCGTGCGCTCTTTTTAAGCTCGGCGGGCCCGGGCAGGATGTTTATACTGCGCAATGTAAACACGGGCTCGGGGGTGCTTTAATAAAAAGAAATCGGCGAAAACTGCCGCTGCCTCGCGAAATGCCCTTTCTGCCTCCGCCGCCGCTCCGGGGCCGGGAACGGGCTTCGGACCCCTCGCCTGCTCCGGAGCTGCTTTAGGGATGAGGGTGGGTTGGTTTGTTTTGGGTTGTTTGGGGTTTTTTCAGGGGGGTGTGTATAAATCCGTGCTGGAGTTTCGCGGCTCCGTGCCCGGAGTTTGACGCTCAGCTCCGGCGGTGCCGCGGGCACACGCGGCGGGTGGGGGGCAGGAGAATAGAACACCAGAGGGGTAGAGACCCCCTTTTCTCCCTCCCCTCTCCCCCAAAAGCCACCTCTTTGAGCGCCGTGCCGCCGGCAGAGCTGTCACTCGAGGTAAGTCGCTTGGAACCTTTGTCACCTTGTCGCGGCCCGCGCGTGGAAAGCTGCGCGGTGCGGGGGTGGTGACATTGTGGGTGGGCACGGGGGAAGGAGCCTCGGCTCTCGGGGCTGCCGATGCCGCCTGATCCCTCCCGACATCGGGGAAAAGAAAAGAGAAAGGAAAAGGGGGAAAAAAATTCCATCCCGCACCCCGCTGCAGGCCTCGCCGCAGGGCTGTGGGCGCATCCCTGAGCAAAGAGAGACAGGGGACACCCCCCTCCCCAATCCCTTCTCTTCCAGCTTCGCTTTCAAGGTTTTTATGATAATTTAATACCTTTAAAGGAAAGATAGGCACCGATCGGGTTTCCAAACTCCCTCCGCGTTGTTGGCGAGCAGTTGTGAGCAGCCTCCGGGGCGCCTGTCACATCTGTGGTACGACCAAGAGGGATTTCACATCAGGGTTTTCTTTTTTCTTTCTTTTTACCTTTCTATCCTCCCCCCTCCTTCTTTTCCCCCTTTTTGGGGGAAAAAAAAAATCATCCTTCAGGCAGCACCGGCCCTCCCGTTCCCGGTGCAAACGGGCCCGGGACAGGCACGGGAGAGCCCCGGGCAAGCCCCGGGCCGGGGGCAGGTAGCCAGGGAGGGGTGGGAGGAGGTTGGGACAGTTATTTCAGTTATTTCTGGAGCTTTTCCCCGGAGGAGGAGGAGAAGGAGCAGCTCCGGCTGCCCCGGGAGGCGGCGGCCGCTGCTCCCCTGCGCGGAGCGGAACGCGGCGCACGGGGGCTGCAGCGGGAGCTGGGGAAAGCTCCCCAGAAATCGCTTTGTTTGGGAAGCAATCACTTTCCCCGGGGCTTACATCCCCGAGAGGGCTGGTGCAGAATATTCCCTCTGCTTCTCGCTGTATTTCTTTTTATTTTTGCTGTGGGAGCGCATCTCTGACCCTGAGCTTTGCTCCGCATCGAATGTTCCCCCCCGGCTCGCGAAAAGGGTGGATTTCTTTGTTTTATATCACTCTGCGACCGAATCTCCGCGATCTACCCCCAAAACAGCCGGTGATAGAGCTCTAAACCCAGCACAAAGCACCCGTGGGAAGATCCCGTTCAAAGCGTTTGCCACCGGCAGCTTTTCCACGAGGAAATAAAATATCTCCGAGTGTTAAAACCCCCAAAACTCTCTGTGGAAATCAAACTATTTCCCCTCAAAGAAAATCAGTCTCTTCACGAGTGCCCTTTCCCCCTCTCGCAATATCTTTAAGGAGGGGGAAGATTTGGTTTGCGATGCATTTATTACAGCTAGCAAAAGTTAAAAATGGGAATATCTCGCTCCGGGTCTTATAGGCCTCGTCGTGGGAATTGTAGAAATGTTGGGGGTTTTAATCCGAGCGCACGAGTTGGGGAAAGGAGAATTTTGGGCAGGAAAAGCCTGGTGTACGAGGAGGAGGAGGATGGTGTGGGGGAAAACGGGACTCGCATTTGGTGTTGTCTGCTCGTGATTTGGGTGGGTCAATCGGGTCCTCCCCAGCCCCCGACGAGCAGAGATGAAAAGCAGGGAGAAAAAGAAGAAATGACAAAAATTAAATTATCATCGGGCGCAATTAGCCTCTCCCATCCCTCTCGGAGCCGCTTTCCGACCCCTCCAACACCCCCGGCCCCGCCGCGCTTCCCACTCGGCTCCTTCCCTCCCCCTGCCCGAAACTCGGGCCGTGTTTTGTGTAAAAATAGACAAATCCGAGCTTTCTTCCTTTTCCTGCGCCCAAGGTATTTTCCTAGCTAATTGCTTAAGTGAAGTCAACTCGGCTTGCAGGCCGGTGTAACCCGAGGATGGAAATGGATCTAGGTGGGATTGTTCCAGGGTGCTGCTCCGACAGGGGCCGGGCTGTTCCTGCGAGCCCGGACCACCCAGGCCGAGGGGAGTGACCGCCCCGTGTCCCCCTCCCCGCTGTCCTGCTTTGCATTAACACCACCCGCGGGACCCCCCCTGTTCCGCAGCACCAGCCTTTCCCCCTCGCCTGCTTTGCGTTTTTATTTTTTTTTTTTTTTTTTCAGTCGCCGCCATCCCCGTGGCCGCTGGCCCCAAATCCGCGGCGAATTGATCCCTAAATGTTTATTTAAAGGCGAAGGGGGTCGAGGATGGAGGGAGGAGAGCTGGGGGAAGGTGGAAGCACCGAGGGAGAGATGTTTTTAGGGAGATGCACGCACACCCCAGATATTTTTTTGCGGGTCCATCACACGGCACCGCTTTGGACCTTTCCCAGTCCCAGCCTCTCGCATTTCTGGAGGCAAAGTCCGGTCTCCGGGACCTGGAGAAGATTTTGGGAGAGCAGAAGCCGAAATTGGGAGCGTAACGAAGCTGCCCAAGTGTGTGAGGCGGCTGCGGGGAGGTGCGGGCTGGCTGTCACCGCCGTGTCTTGGGCAGAAGTTCAGGCTTTGGTCAAAAAGAAAAAAAAAAAACAAAAAAAATCCTAATCTCCCCCTTTTTGTCTCCCTTTTCCCCCCTCTGCCCGTCCCGAGTCTCCCCCCGCCCTTCAAGCCCAGATTTTCCATGACGTCCTTCAATGAAATATTGCAGCACAGGAATTTACAGCCTTCTTCAGCTCGGGATTTTTTTTGCTGTGGAGTTTTCTGGCAGGAGCCGCTCCCTGCAATACAAATCGGTTCCAGCGATAATAAGCTCGGAGCGCTGCCACTCAGACACAATCGCTTCCCACAGAGATCTTCCAAATATCTCCGGGTATTTATATCCCCGCTCAGGGACGGATAGCTAGAATGCTTTCCCGGGGGGATGCTTTTGGGCTGGCTGGGATTCAGCCGCGGAGAATTTGGTAGCGAGAGAAACAGCGGAGTTGAGCAGGAGCAGGGCTGGGACCCGGCGAGTGATGCTCCCACATCCCACAAATTCGCCCTTAAAGGCAGCTCGAATTGTAAATCCAAGTGTAAATCCAGGTGTCAATCCAGGTGTAAATCCGTTCCTGAGGCATTCAGGCTTTCCTGGACGAGGTTTCTTCCCTGGGGGCCCGCGGTTGGGGATGCTCCCAAAGCAAACAGAACCCTTGGGATGGGATTTCCCTTCTCTCGGCTACTTGGCATAGCGGTGGCATCCAAACAAAGTTCATAACCACTTCCAGCTTTTCCAGAACCAAATCCCGTCAGGATAGCGATAAAATTGTGATGGAGAAACCTTTCGATTCGCTGCTGAGCTTTTTGTCATCGGGAACCAACTCCAGCCCCCGGCGACTCCCGATGTCAAAAGTCCGGCTGGGCCAAGGGGGCCGGGGGTCTCCACAAAACGAGGAGGACGAGGGAATTCCAGGGGGTTCAGCTTCATTTCCAGCCGTATGGAGCCTTTTTGTTGTTTTATTTGGTTTGTTTTGGTTGTTTTTTCCCCAAGTTTAAAGCAAAACCCTGTCGAAATCCCATCAATGTGCCGGTGCTGGAGGAAGGGGGAATTTTAGCATCGGGCAGGCGAGGGTCACCAGCCCCATTTTGGGTGTCCCACAAAATCCGTCTGCACCGAGAGGTGGGAGAAATTCAAACGGAATATCCCACAGAAAGGAAAAACAAGTTATTTTTTTTTCCACGGGTGCCAAAAGCCGCAGGGACCGTCCATTCTGGGGCTAAATAACGAGCAAGGTGGCGGCGTGGATTGCTCCTAAACATGAGGGGAGATGCGGAGAACAAACACGGTGGGTTTGGGGAAAGATCCAGCCTCCCTTTCCAGGGGACAACATCCTGGGGGTGAGGACAGCGGGATCTCTAAGAGGAAAACCCCGAGGGGAGGCTGGGGGGACGCAGATCCAGTGGATCTGCAGGGAGGAAGGATTTTGTCCAACACGGGCTGACCAGAGCGTCACCCGGGCGGGGGTGGCAGCACTTGGGCACTGCCCTGGGCAGGTGTCGGGGTCCCCAGCAGGCAGCAGCCCTTGTCCCTTGTCACCTGCCCAGCGGGCAGAGCCACCCGGGCAGGACAGGCGGGGAGGATGCGGCAGGGACAGAGCGGGATGCTGAGAACGGGGATGTCCCTGGAGGTACCGCCCGGCCCGGGCAGCAAAACCCCGGGGCCAGAAGGTCCCTGGTGCTGCAGAACCCTCCTGTTCCTGCCCACGGTGCCCAGGGACGGAGCATTGCAAAAGCAGCTTTTGCTGTAGGGAAGCTCGGGTGTTCCTGTGGAGAAAGGAAAATCGCGCAGCAGCGGGGCTGGGCTGCACAACGGCCTGGTGGGCTGCGGTTCTTAAACCTGATTTCTACACTCACAGAAAATCCGTGTCCCCCTTTTCCCAGCCCAAAGCGGGGGTTCGGGACACGCTCTCACAAACACCGTCAGAAATTCCCGCTGTAAACAACCGCAGTTGTGCTCTCCCCGATTCTTTCTTTGCAAAGATCTGAGGATGGTTTGTCTTGGAAGCTTTCCCGACAAAAAAACTGTTTTCCACCGCCAGAATTCCCAAATAATGATGTTGTGCATCAGCGGGTTCTGCGTGGTGCAGGTTCGTGGACCTTTCTACATTGCAGCTGCCGGAGCAGAGAGTTAAAATACACCAAAAATTGGTTTATCATCTTTTCCGCCTCCCGATAACAGAGCAGCTCCTCGTAAATCGATCCCTTTTGCACAACCAGCACCTACTTAAATATTAAAAGCGATCTGGAGGGGCTTTAAAAAAATGTTCTGCAGGGAATAAAAAGCTCGGCTGGCATTCCCGGGAAAGATGAACTGTGGATACGTGAAATGCCCGAGCCAAGGTGGGAAAACTTTCCCCAGCTCGGGTTGTTGTGCCCCGAAATTAAACGATTTCTGCAGCAAAAGGATTGATTTTTATTTTAGGGAGAATCATCCTGGGAATGGGAAGGGAATGGGTGCATCCATGTGTCCATCTTCCCGTTGTGAATATTTTGGGGTAGATGTGCCAGAGGAACTGGGAAGAATTCTGAAGCCAAAGAAGAGTTTGGGAGGATTATGTAAAAACACCCAAAAAAAACAAAAGAACGACCCACTGAAAGCAACAACAAAACACCCCCACTTAAAATAAAGAAAAACCGCGCCAAAACTGTCCCAGGACTCTAAAAATTCGAATAATGAACCGAGAAATGGTTTTGCTTTCCCGTTCTCAAAACCGCTCGGAAAATTGTAAAACTCCCAGTGCGATTGCGCAGCCCCCTCAGCTCCTCTCTACCAATCTCCCTCAAATTCAAGTTGTTAAAATTCACCAACTAATTTTGCATTAACCCTCTTAAAAATCGGGGAACGAAGGAGTTTCTCCAGCTCCTCTCTCCCGCAGATTTCGCGGGATACCTGCGCGCAGAGATGCTGCCCGAGGGCTGAGGCTGCAGCATCAGAATTTCCCTTCCAGGATTATTCGTTTTTCCTCTGGAAACGATCGAATTTGACCGCTTGGCTCAGAGCAGCGAGGGTTGGAGGAGTTTTTCCCCACTCGGAACCGCGGTGTCCCCCCGTGTCCCGCGTGGGGATCCCCGGGAGCGCGGCTGAGCCCCAAAAACGATGGGAAAGTGCCCGAGTGGGAGCGGGGCCGGCGGCAGAACCTTCCCGGCTGAGCCAAACACAACCGAGCTGGGAAATCCGCGCTGGCACTGCAGGAAAGGGATTCTTCTGTCCTCGGGAAAAGGGTTTGGAGCTGAGCTGGAGCACAGCCCTGGGTCTGGTTTGCTCTGCAGCCCCAGGAAAGGAAAACAAAAATGTTTCCAAATATTGCAATAAATAAATGTACGGAGAGATCGTGCTGGAGGGGAGAGAGGATGAAAGAGAAAAGCAGAGAACAGGCGGGATGGGCAGGAGGAAGGAAAGAAGGAAAGAAGAAGAAATGAAAGAGAGATGGGGAGGAGAGAGAAAGAGGGAAAGAAGGAAAGAAAGAAGGAAAAAAAGAGAAAGAAAGAGAAAGAGAAGAAAGAAAAGAAGAAAAAAGAGGAAAAGAAAAGAAAAGAAAAGAAAAGAAAAGAAAAGAAAAGAAAAGAAAGAAAAGAAAAGAAAAGAAAAGAAAAGAAAAGAAAGAAAAGAAAAGAAAAGAAAAGAAAAGAAAAGAAAAGAAAAGAAAAGAGAGAGAAAAATTATATAAAGAACGAGAACTAGAAGGAATATGAGGGATAAACTGAAAGAAATAAGAGAGGAAAAGAAATTAAGACAAATGAAGAGCAAGAGAGTGAGAAATAGAGAAAAGGTGAAAGAAAACGGAGGAGGAACAGGGCAATAGAGAAGCAAAAAAAAAAAACAAGAAAGAAATGAGGAGAAAGAGAAAAAAGAGGGAAAAGGGGAAAGCTGGAAGAGAGAAAGAGAGAAAGAAAGAGAGAGAGAGGAAAAGAAAAGAAAGAGAAAGAAAGAGAGAGAGAGAAAGAGAAAGAAGAAAGAAAGAAAGAAAGAAAGAAAGAAAGAAAGAAAGAAAGAAAGAAAGAAAGAAAGAAAGAAAGAAAGAAAGAATAAAAGAATAAAAGACAAAAGATAAAGATTTAAAGAGAGCGATTAAAAGAACAAGAGAAAAGACAAAAAGAAAGTGCGAAAAAGACAGAAAAGGGGCAGAATGAGAGGGAAGCCCCAAAAGCAAAAAAACCAAAGAAAGCAACACAGCGAGTACGAAAAGGGGAATTATTTCTCTGCAAAACCAAGAATACGACATAGACAATTGAATTTTCCCCCGGCAGACGGGGGTGAGAGGGAGGGAAAGCACAGCCCGGAGGGGCCCGGCCGCTCTCGGTGCGCGGAGCGGAGAACGCGCCGGGAGCGGCTCTGGGCAGGGCGGAGATCGCGCTCAGCCATCCCTTCCCTCCCTGCTCTTTCCCCGGGGCAGGGACACGAGAGAGAACAGAGTTTTAGCAGCGATCTCCCCGTGGGTTTTCCACGCGGGGCTGCGCTAAGCCCGGCTTAACCCCCGCGGGGAGCGCGGCGCGCCCGGCCCCGCGCTCGCTCCGTAGGTGGCCGCGTATATTTGGGTTGGAGCCGTGTTTATGTTCATGAAAAAGGCTGAGATTACAAACAGACCACTGAATGCCCGCCGTGGTGCTGCCGGATTGGTGGAAGATGTGTACTTTTAACCTAATCGCTTTTAGGGGCAGCAAATCTGATTAAAAATGATGGGAAATTATTATTTTTAGCGGTAAGGAATTAGGGATCTCCGGGGCTGCCCCTTTCCGTGTGGTTTCACAGTGGAGAAGGCGGGGATGGAGAAGGGTTCCAGGAGAAAAACTTCAAAATTTAGCCATAAATCCGACAAAAACGAGCCCTGGAAAAGGGCAGGGAAGAGGGGGGTTCATCTCGCCCTCCCTGAATCCACCTCGACCCCGCTGAAGGGGTCCCAGTGGAAATGGAATTATGTCCCCCAAAACCTCGGCTGCTGGGGACATGGTGCTCAGCGGTTTGTCCTTGCCGGGTGCAGATTGGAGGAACCTGAAATTCGCTCCAAAAACCCCGTTAATTCACCCATTTAGGAGGGGATAGATATGTTTGTATATATGAAATAACTCCAGTATATACATCATAACTCCAGTATATATATATATATAATAACTCCGGTCCTTATAAATGCAACTAAGAAAAAATAAATTCATTCATTTACCTTAAAAGTAAAATATAAGGACTTTTAAAATTAATTTTTTTTGGGGGGGTGAAGCAGCAGTCATCATATAACTTTGTTTTCCGAGTCTGGTTTTGAGGTCAGTCTCTTTCTTGTTTTCTTCATAAAACCTCTCTCCAAAAATCATTTTTGACCCCCCAGCTGCGTCTATCCCCATCTGTATATGAAAGTTAGAACAGCTGATAGTTAAAAAATCAGATTTTTACAGATTTTTCCCCCTCGTACTCGATAAATCCCCAGCATGGAGGGATCCACTTCAGGTCCCTGGGAGAGGATTTTTTTCCCCCTCAGGAGCTCTGGGAGCGAACGTGCGCTCAGCCATTGGCATCTCCCTCCTTTCCAACACTTTCCTTTTGTGGGCAAAAGCTCTCGGCGGAGCAGCCCGAGCGGCAGAGCCCGGCAGACCTGCAGGATTTGGACATTCAGATATTTCACTACTGTTAGGATCCCTCATTGACTAAAGAACAAAGAAAATCCATCCAATTTCGCGTTGGAAAGGGATGCGAACAGAGTTCGGGGCGAGGGAGATTTTAGCAGGGAATGTGTTAAAAAAAAAACCAAAAAAAACCAAAAAAAACCAAAAAAAACAAGGGGAAGAAGAAAAATTCCTTAAAAATCCCCAAAATTTTCCCCATGCAACGGCCGTGCTGCAGTAGGGATGCAGGGCAGAATTCCCCCCGGGGTTTGGAGGCAGAGGAGCCCTCCAAAAAAAAGCTTTTTCTGCCCTAAAACATCTTTAAGGTGTCAAACCATCTCCCCGAGCCAGCGAAGTCTCGAGGTACGGGGCTTAGAGCGACTGCAGAGGAGTTTCTTTGTTCTCTCCTCGCACCTGAAATTAGTCTTTATTCCCTGATGCTTTTTCCCCTCTTTCCTTGGTGTTGTTTTTTGTTTGTTTGGGTTTTGTTTTGTTTTTTGGTTTGGGGGTTTTGTTTTGGTTTTTGGTTTTGGGGTGGGGGTTTTTTGGGGTTTTTTTGGGTTTTTGTTTTTTTTTTTTTTTTTGAGAGGGTGAGCATTGCGTTCCCTCGGTGACATCCAACGATTCTGTCCGAGGCACAGAAAAACAAAACCCCAAACGCGGCGAGTTTGAATCAAATATCACCCAAACCACCCCAGTGCTGTGCGAGCCAGGTAGGCCCTGCAGAGCTGCCGGGGCTGGGGGACACCGGGGCTCCCCGAAACGTGCTGGAGGGACACACCGAGCTGTCCCCTGCCCTGCCACACACTCCGGGACACCCCCGGGGCTGTAACCCCCGCATCCGCCGGCGCTGCTGCCTCGGAGCCCCGGGGATGCCGCGCGGGGCGAGGCAGGAGCAGATGAAAGTGATGTCACATTAATGTCAGCTCACAGCTCGAGCCCACACAGCCTTGATTGCTCTTATTAATCTTGCCAATTTGTCTGTCAGCACTCGGCTAATCCCTAAATAGCCTCCCAACAGGTGCTTTATGCTTCCGCCACATCGCGGCTCGCCCGCGGCCCCCGGCAGCGCCGCTCGCCCTCCCCGGGGACAGCGCCTCTGTCCCGGCTCTGTCCCGCCTCTGCTCCCCCACCAGGGCTGCGGATGTTGTTTAGTCTGCCCAAAAACAGGGGGCCGAGTTTTGGGCTTCTCAGAAAGAAGTGATGAGCACGGTGGGGGGAAAGGGGAGATGCTGGAAGAGGGGAATTACCTGGGGGTGAGCAAACCCTCCATGTGGTTTGTCCCATATCAGGATTAGAAAACATCTCTGTGGCCCAGCTGTCTCACAGCAGGGAGCTGCACTGCTCTTATTTGTGGTTTTATGGACAGGGGAGAAGCTTAAAACAAAAAGTCCGAGCTGAAGCTGCAGTGGAAAAGCCAATTTAAACCTCAAGTTTTGTCATGAAATCGTGGAGTGGTTTGGGTTGGAAGGGATCTTAAAACTCATCTTGTTCCAGCTCCCTGCCGTGGGTTCCAACACCTTCCACCAGCCCAGGTTGCTGTTTATCCTGCACCTAAGCTGAGGGTTGATTATTTTCTTTACTACTCTATCAGAAAATCCACTGGCTTGTTGTGGTGTGTGTTCAGCCATGAAGTCCCAGCCATGTCAATTCTTTAGCAGAAGACTAAAATTATTGTGTTGTAAGGCTTAATCTTCCTAAAGTCATTATTTAGCACAGCAGTCTTAAATCACAAAACACAGATTTTGTGTTTGGAACTCCTAATTGCAAAACTCAATTAACTGCTAAACCCTTTACACTGCTAAAGGAGAGTTCAGGTTGTTTTCCTCTCTCAGCATTAAGAGAAAAAAAAAAGAGATTTATTTCTGTTTGGCAACTCTGCTGCATGAAATGTTTTACACACAGGTTACAACCTGGTGATTCCTGCTGTGGCTCACCTGGAGGAGGCTCTGCTCTGGAGGAAGAGCCCTCAAACCTGGCTTCATGCAGCAGGTTCCTATTTTACATCCAAAGCTGGCTGGGACTGTTCCCAACCCAGCAGGAAGGAAGAGCTTTCAGGAACATCTTCAACCTTTCCTCCAAGAGATGAAGTGGTCTGAGTCCAATAAAAGAGCTCAGAGCTGCTCATGGTTAACCCTTGGGTGCCCCAGATCACATCCTAAAAGCTCCTAAAACCACCAAAAAGCTCTTTCACTCCATCCTGACCTGGATTTATTATCAGGAGACAGATTTTTGTTTTTCCTTTTCTTTCTCCCTGAGCCATTTATTTCATCCCGTAAGTCCATCCATCACAGCGAGCTGGAACCGACCTGGGATCCCAGGATATTCTGAGCTGTGCAGCGTGTCAGGAAACGGGCAGCAGCCCCTGTGATGCAAATATTTGGACGAGGGAGAGGTAGGAAGGATTGTCCAAATGTTTACTGAAGGCTGTTGATAGCCCCAGGATTTATAACTGGTGGATAACGCCTGCCCCCACACAGCTCCTCCAGCAGGTGCACCCAGTTCCCACATGACATGTGGGATGCAGGACGGAGCCAGCTCAAGGATCCAGCTCCCTTTTCCCAGCTGCTTCACTGGTTTGGAGCCCATGGAGCAGCAAGACAGGAGCTCAGGATCCACTCCAATGATTCCTGCCTCTGAGAGCAATTCCTACCACTGGAAAAAACAAAACACAACCAGTTGGAATTTCTTAAGTGAAACCAATGCTCAGAACTGTTCAGGCCCATCAAAATATTCCCTGTCACTCTCCTTCAGTGCTGTGGAGGAGGAAATTCATGGCATTGTTGTGCTTGTTGTTCTTGGCATTTCAGTTCCTCGCTTCCAGCACCGGGCTGGAACTCTTCTGTCTCCCAGCGAGCCCTGACTGCTGCTGGGGGCACAGCAGAAGTGCTGGCAGAGCACTTGGAGCCATTGCTGGAGCTCAAACAGCTCCAGCTTTTCAGAGCCCACTGGAAATGTCCCATGGCTGCTGCCAGGTGGCCTCTTGCAGCCAAAAGAGGGGAGTACATCCAATAAAAACCAGGCTGATGGACTAGAACTGGGAGTGTAGTCAAGGGAAGGCTCTGCTGCCTTGACAGCCCCTCCTGTGACCTTCTCAGGAGGTCTCTGCATGATCCAGAGGGACCTCAGAGAGCTCCAGCCCGAATTTCTGCTCGAGGCAGGTCCATCAGCAGCTCCAGGCAGGGTCAGCCTTGGCTTTGTTCAGCTGAAACCTCCAAGGACAGGCTCCAACAAGCAGGACTATGGACAATCCAGCAGCAGAGAACCTGTCAGTGCCCTCGTGTCCATCCAAGCAGGTTGGGAGGCTCTGCTATCAGAGCAGAAGCAGTTGTGGCTGTAATTCCCTGCACTGTGTGATTGAGGAACAATATCCCACGAAACTGGAGAGATCAGCACGGGGTTGAGTCACTGAGCTCTGCTTGTCTCCTTCCCCTGCACTATTTTTCAAGTTCTGATGAGCTCAAGGATTTAACGTGCTGCAGACACCCAGACAGCTTTTCTTAGCAGCAAGCAGCAACTGCATCAGCTGCAGAAAAACCTTTAATTCTATTAAAGAATTCTATTAGATACAGAAAGAATTATTCTATTCTATTCTATTCTATTCTATTCTATTCTATTCTATTCCTATTTTGCAGGTTCTGGTGATGCTGGGAACACAAACTCAAGGATTTAACGTGCTGCAGACACCCAGACAGCTTTTTGTAGCAGCAAACAGCAACTGCATCAGCTGCAGAAAACCCTTTAATTCTATTAGAATTTAAGTTAATTAAATCATTAATTCTAATATAATTATATTTCATCAGAATTTATATCTAATTCTATTATATATATAAAGAATTCTATTAAAGAATTCTATTATTCTATTCTATTCTGTTTTGCAAGTTCTGATGATGCTGGGAACATAAACTCAAGGGTTTAACGTGCTGCAGACACCCAGACAGCTTTTTTTATCAGCAAGCAGCAACTGCATCAGCTGCAGAAAAACCTTTAATTACAATTTTATTAGAATTTATATACCTAATTCTATTAGATATATAAAGAATTCTATTAAAGAATTCTATTATTCTATTCTATTGCTATTTCTCAAGTTCTGGTGATGCTGGGAATGTGAGCTGAAGGATTTAACGTGCTGCAGACACCCAGACAGCTTTTCTTAGCAGCAAGCAGCAACTGCATCAGCTGCAGAAAAACCTTTAATTCATCACAGCCCTGCAGGAGCAGCTTCCCAACTGCTCGGGTGGGGAACACAATGGCCCTTTTGTTTTTCCAAGGGGAGATTCCTTCATTTCAGGCTCTTGCATAAACTGTGTGTTTTCTATTTGTCACCTGACTCATTCCAGTGGCCTCCCTGAGATGGGACTGAGATCAGTGGCAGGGATGAAAGGAGCCCGCTCAGGCTGAGGACCAGATTGTCAGAGTCGCCTCTTCTGCTTTGGTTCACAAACTGGGAGGAGAACTTGGTGTTCTTCTGTGTGGGGAGAAGTTGTGTAATAAAATATATGGGAAAGAAAGGAGTAAAGCTCAAATTCCAAAGTCATCTGCTGTGCTCCATGAAATGTTTCCATGCATTGAAGGAATTCAGTCCTTTGTTTGATGTCACATTCTCGAGGTGACCTTAGATGGGGAGTCCTCACTCAGGCTCCTCTAGCCTTGAACACATTTTGCAACAGTTCCCAGTGTTGGCAACTCTTGATAACATCCCAAAAATGCTGGAAATGCTTTCCAGGCAAGAATCTGGAGCCACCCAGATGGGATAGAAGAAGAACCAGTGGCTGGCTGGTAGCTGGGACCAGCACAGCAGGTGTGAGAAGATCTGAGGGTTTCATGGTGGCCATGCATTGATACCTTCAGGTTTCCTCAGCTGTGAGCCTTGGGGTTGTGTTTGGGCTCCAAAGGGGATGGAAGAGCCTTTCCTGCAGGTTTCCCTCCATGGAGAATGGCCTGAGGGATTGCACATGGGTGGAGCTGGCTCTTCCCAGTGTGTGCAGCCTGGGGGGAATGCCAGAGATTAGGTGAAGGAAAAGGCAGGGTGTGCTGGTGGGGACATACACACAATCCTTCCACCAAACTGATCAATGAAATCCCCCTGGAGAAAGAATTTAACTCTGTGTTACCATTCCATACTGCTGGACCTCTGGGTTGGGATTAATTCTCTCTTTTCCAGCCAGGTGGGGGAGATTGATACTTTTATTTAGCTCTGATCCCACCAAGCCCTGAAATCCAAGCATCTCACATGGATTTTCTCACCTGGAAACGCTGCTGCTCTCTGCCTCACTTTGCTACTAAAATCCAACCAGGAGAAGGTTGCAAATCCAGGAGGATTTGGGCTGGGGTTAAGCAAAGCAGGAATAAAAGAGCTCAGCACATCCTGTGCATTTGGGCTTGCAGAGGGTGAGCCTTGGCTTGTGGTCCAGCCCAGCCTGGTGCTTTTAGCTGTACAAAATTGCTTTTTTTCCAAAGCAAACCATTACTGACAGATTAAAAGGGGTTTATCCTGCAGAATTTTCCTGGCCTCATCTGCCAGGGAACACACAGGGCTCAACTCCTTTTGCTTGGAGTAAATCACAGTGTGGGGCTGCCTTATCTCAACCAGAGCCCCTGAGCAGGAATGTCCAGCCCTGGGCCACCCAGTACTGATCCCAGGAATCAGTGTCTGCTCCAGGCCCCTGCTCTGACCCTCCAGAGCCATATTTTAGCAAGGTCAGGAGGTTGGGTGGTAAAAGGGGAGTGGGGAATAGCAGGGAGAGATTCAAGGCTGGCCCTGCACGGAGATCTCATGGAAATGTTTACACTGGCTTGGAGGGGAGACTTGAGCCTGCTCCCCTCTCCAGATTTGCTGGAAATCTGCATCAGATTATGGACACAGCTCCAGCTTCCAAGTGTCCTGCAGGAGGGTGGCTTCACACCCTTTTCATTGGTTGTTTTACCATTAAATCCATCCAGGTGGATTGAGGAAGGGTTGGATGTGGCAACCAGCACTGTTGGGCATCCCCTCATCCCTGGTTCCTCCCTAGGACAACAAGGCTGCTTTTAGCTCGTGGGGAAGGATAAATAAGCAGGAAAATCAGATGGGAGAAGGGGAGAGCTCTGTCAGATGGAAGTGAATGGGTGAAGAAACAGCTCCATGCGTTTCCTTCATCCATCACAGAGTATTTTGTGTTGAGTTGAGGTGATTCAGCACCTGCCAGCTTGTCAGCAGAAAGGACAGCAGTGGGCAGAGAGGGTCCACTCTGTGCATGTAGAGGAACCATTCCCTCCTCTGTGGAAATATTCTTTGGGATCGGGTCAAAAAATGATTTCATGTGAAGTTTCTCTGTGAAATCTCTGTTGCATTTGGCTGGAAGCGCCAACTTAGGGGCTTCATCCAAGAAATGGCTGTGCCAAGGGTCACTGAGTGTGGTCTGAGTGTCCACCAGGAACAGGGAAAGGCTGTGTACAACACCATTCCCAGGACATATTTCAGTCATGGGAATGAAAAGGGGTAAAAGGGAATGCTGCAAGCAAAATTCTGATTTTCTCAAGTTGCTAAACTGAAATCAGGTTACTCTTTGTGTATAAATCCTTCTTGAATGCAGGGGAAAACATCATTTCCTTCTCTCTGAGGGCTGGTATCAACAAAGGATGTGATCCACTGCCCAGTAGAGTAAGAATTGAGGGTCCAATATTGAGGGTTGCACAGTGAATTCTTCCTTAACAACTCATTAAAATGAGCTACTCCAAC
Source organism: Diglossa brunneiventris (assembly GCA_019023105.1). Taxonomy (NCBI): domain Eukaryota; kingdom Metazoa; phylum Chordata; class Aves; order Passeriformes; family Thraupidae; genus Diglossa; species Diglossa brunneiventris. The sequence continues at coordinate 2,671,441 of CM032364.1, read as the reverse complement.
TCCTCCCGAGCCTTTTGAGGGGCTCATTTTCAGCAGTGAAGCTCAGGAGGTCACTCTTGCCCAGCTGCCCCTCCCTCCTACTGTCCCTGTCCCACTCGAGCCACCCACAGCAGCATCCCTGAATTCCACTCCCATTTCAGCCCTTGCTTTGCTCCATGGCAGAGCACACGAGTCTCCTGTGGCAGTCATATTTTCTGGAAAAATCCCTTTGCCCAGGATTCTTCTCCTGGGAAGCCGAGAAGCCTCAGGGAAAAAGGAAAACAATAATTATCTGATTTGCTTCTCCTGTGTTTTGCTGCTTTGAAATGTGTTTGGACATTGTTTATCAACTGGTCATTGTTTTATTGGTTTAATGTGAATTGTTTTGACTTATTGGCCAGTCAGGACCAAGCTGTGTCAAGGCACTGGAAAGAGTAATGAGTTTTCATTATTATCTTTTGAGCCTTCTGTCTGTATCCTTTCTGTATTCTTTAGCATAGTCTAGTATAGTAGTCTTTTAAATAATTTAGTATATATATAATTTTATATATATATAAAAGTATATATATACACACATATATATACTATATACATACTATATACTTATATATATACTAATATAATATAATATAATATAATATAATATAATATATATAGTATATATACTTATAGATATACTATATATATTATATTATATATATTATATTATATTATATTATATTATATTATATATATTATATTATATTATATTATATTATATTATTATATATATTATATTATATTATATTATATTATATTATATCATATCATATCATATTATATTATATTATATTATATATATTATATTATATTATATTATATTATATTAGTATAATATATATGTCTTAGAAGGCTAATTTAATAAATCAATACTTTATTATTAATAAAACCGTTTTAATAATAATAAATATTATTATTAATAAATTAATAACTCATAATTTAAAATAATAATAAATAATAAATTAGCCTTCTAAGAACATGGAGTCAGATTCATAATTCCTTTCTGCCATGGGGCACCCCACAAATACAATGGTCTCCCTCCTTCCCTCCCTGCCTCCCTCCCTGTCTGCCTCCTTCCCTCCCTCCCGTGCAGCTGCTGAGCTCTGCGAGGGACAGGCTCCCAGATGTGCTGGGGAGGGAGCAGGCAGAGCCCTGAATTCCACTCCTTGCCGTGTGGAGTCTTTGTATATTTTGTTTGAAGGAGGAAATATGTGGAGTCCTTGGAGGAAGGCTGGGGACCAGGCACGGCCCTGGCAGCTCCGGCACCGCGGGGCTACGAGGTCCTGTGAGCCCCCTGCCCTTGGCCCGCAGGATGGGCCAGCTGAAACCCATCAGCATCACCCAGCAGGTCCCCAGAGCCTCTCCTGGAGATGGCTCAAGGTGACCAGGCCCTTTGAGAAAACGTGGCTTGGCTCAAAAGCTGGTAACACCTAAACACCCACGGCTGGAATTTTTGGTATTTTTGGCTCAAGGGTGATGTGCTGTAGCAGATCAATAAATATTCACACACTCCAGAGCGTTTTGTGGGGTTGGTTTCAGTGCATTTAGCTGTGGCACTTGGTAGCTACTTGATTATTGCGTGAGACAATACGTTTATGAAGTGTTGGCCTTCATTTAGTTAAACACTTCATTGATGTCTAAGACCAAAACGGCATGAAACTAATTGTTCCCGTGGAAACAGGAACCCAGAGAATGATTTCATATCACAGCTTGGCAGCAGAAAAAGAAGAAACCTCTGTAATTGTTCCCATTAACCCAGCGCAGGGGGTTCATGCTCAATCTCTACCGAGCTCTGCTCCGCTTCTGCTGTGAATTAGGGGACAAAAAGTCAGCAGAGAACCACATTAAAAAGGCCCGAAACAAGCTGTGCTTTATGGAGCATTTGTAGTTCTGCCACCAAAACCATTTTTCTCTTCTGCTTTGCAGGTTTCTGGCCAGCAGCACTGAGGACTGTCACTGAGGCCAGCATTTGGAGATGCTGGGTTTTAACTGTGTGCCTGCAGGAGGGACAGGGACATCGCTGGTCGTGCTGTGGGGGCTGGAGACAGGACAGCCCTCAACCCCTTCAACCCCCTCAACCCCAAGGGTGAGTGCTTACAAAGTGCAGGCAAAACCAAATCTGCAGTGAAAAGCTGGGCAGAGTGGGAGAGGAGCCACACAGAGCAATCTGGGTGTGCAGGAAATATCCTGAACCTCCTGCCTGAGGTTTTCCCTCTTTCCCCACGGGATGTGCTGGTGGCTGGGGCATCTCAAGGGCTTTGTTGCTGTAGAAAATCCCTGTTATCTCTGTACCAGAGCAGCTCACATCTCCCAGTTCTCCAGATCTCCCATCAAACTGAGAAATCCCCACCCCAGTAAAGAGCTGCTACCATGAACATCCCTTGCAGGACAGTTTTGGGAAGCCCAATGGCTCTGCAATTCCTGTCTGTGCACCCCTGTGATGGAGGAGGGAGCCTCCCACACCCTCTCCCTGCCCCGATGGAATCATCTCCACCCTTTTCCCACTTTTAAGCTTTGCCCCTAGACCCAGTCCCACAAAACCCAGCAGGAAAAGGGAACCAAAAAAGCACAAAACCCATCCTGGCCACCAGGCCAAGCCCACAGCTCCTCTGGAGGGACCAGCAGGGACAGAGCAGGTTTCTTTGCGCTAATTACTGCTAATTGAGCCACTTGACTGTCGGGCAGCCCTGCCCTGGCCAGGCTGATAGAGTATCAGGGAGATAAGGAGCACTCAGCACAGGTAACGGGGAAGTGTTGGCAGAGCTGTGCTGGCACCTTCTGGAGGGGTTATCTCCCCTCCCCAGGGCACAGGGCACCCAGTTCCAAAGGGAATCACTCTGATCCTGAGGGTCTGTGCAGAGCCTAATAGAGATCTTTAAGAGAGGAAGAAAAGCTTTTTTAGGAGGTGCCCTGTGGGATTTTGGTGACTCAGGAGCTCAGCAAATCAAGCTGACATTCATTTCTGAGTAACTCTTTTAAATTTCCTTAACATGCATTTTATTCCCTTGGCTGGCTTTTGCTGTTGTTAATTTAACACCGTGCAAATGAAACTTTAAACATTTTCCCCCCTTTTTTCTTTCCTACAGAGAAATAATTTTTTTTCTTTTAACAAATGTTGTCTCTCTCAGAACTTTGGTTATTTTTCACCACCTCCAATGACCTACACAGCATAATTCAGGTCCTACACCATCCTGAACACCAGGTAGGAGTTACTCACACCTACTTACCAAAGTGGAAACTTGGATGGGGTGACATTGTTGTTCTGTTTTTTCTTTTCAATTACTCACAATTGTAAATAGGAAATCAAAATTACTGGATATTTTTGCAGCCAACTCTGAGAAAAATCCTGTGTGTGGATGCAGTCCCTGGCTGTGGGTGCTGCCACACTTCACACCTGGGAGGTGAAGCTCACAGGGTCACAGTCCCTGCCCACAGCAGTGCCGGTGTTTTGTCTCAGGGATGTAAAAACCAAGGAAACATCAGCACTTCACTCCTGGAGGAGCCAGCAGAGCATGTCCATGGCTATCAAATCAATGAGAGGGCAACCACACACCTGAGAAGCTGCTGGGTCCTCTAACCCAAAATTTAGGATGTTTTCCGTGTCAAGTATCCCTGTTTTCTTCCTTGAGGTGCCTCAATCATCTGCTTCTCCTCTTACCCCTGTGCACTTCCAGTTTGGTTTAAGTTCCCAAAGTTTCCCAGCTTGTTACACAAAGCTCATAACAAAGTCTGTGGCCAGCTCTCTCTTTGATAATTCCTTCCCCCCATTTGTTTATCTCAAGTCCTGAGCTTTGTTCCAGGCCCAAAACCAAAAGCCTTTCTACCCCGTTCTCCTCTTGACTTGTTGCAGATGTAACGAAATAAATCTTTAGAAAGAACAAACCTTCACTTCCTCTCTCCCGTCTGATTCAGTCGCAAACCCCAGGAAAGAAAAATAAATCACAACCTGAGCTCGCCTGGTCTCACAGGATTCCAGTCTGGTCCTGCAAGCCACCTTCCCAACTGGATGTGTCCATTCCTCAGAGAAATCAGTGAACACAGCCACCAAAAAGGATCTGATAACCATGAAATCCTCATTTTGAGCATGGCCAAAGTAAAAAAAAAACTTCTGATCAGCCCAAATTAAGGTTGAATGTGGTGGTTGATGAGCACGACCATGCTGGTGGTGCCTTCCTAGAGCTTGTCCTTGGCACTGAAGGGTGACCCTGGGCTCATCTCTCAGCCCCTGATGTGGCTCTGCCTGTCTTTTCTCCCCTGCTACCCCCACCCCAAGGAATTTTAAAGCACAACCAGAAAAATCATCTGTTTGGGTTTCCCAAACCAGCCCCAGCAGAGGAGGAAATATTGTAATGTTGTGATGGCTCCGATGAGGGGAGAGAATGATGTATTTGACTCCATGGATATCAGAAGGCTAATTAATTACTTTATTATACTATATTCTATACATTTAAAATTGAATCTGCCAAGCACTTAACCCTGCACACAACTGCACAAACTGTTCTGAAACCTGTGACTGTCACCCAGCAGTCCTGACACACACACACACCTGGCCCTGATAGGCCAAGGAAACAGAACACCATGATTTTGGGTAAACAACCCCCATATTGCATTCGACTTTTGCACAAACACAGGCACAGCAAATGATAAGAATTGTGTTTCCTTTCTCTGAGGTTCAGAGAATGTGAGTCTCAGAAATATTCTTGGGAAGAATCGTGCCTTGCTTTTCTCTGTGAAATGTAGCTACAGTGGAAATTCCCTCCCAACAGAGTTTGTCCTTCTGCTGAGAGCTGTTTCCATGTAAAACCTCTGCTACTCTTCCATCAACCATCAAGAGATGCTCAGATTCTCTGCAAACACACCCCAGCCATGAGGTCTGACCAAATCCCTGTTTTCAGCTGGGGATTCCATGGATGTTCTGCTGCCCTGACCCTGCTCTGGGATCAAACACTGCCACTGTAGGACACAAAATAACACGATGTGGGCACGCTGCTCTTTTCAAGGTAAAAGGGACTTTTTAATTTCTGACTCCAACATTTATAGATTTCCAAAAGTGACAGTGCCACCCCTCCAATGGCACTGGACAAACCAACAGTCCATCAAATTTCTCTTCTTCCATAAAAGAATGCAAAGTAATACGTTATTTACATAAAGTGTGTGAACAAGTTCATTACAAGAATGTAAACATCAGAAGGCTTAGAAAAACTTAAAAAATCAGGGTGACATCACACATCAGCCCAAAGGCCTTTCCAGAGCCCACCTCCCTTGGCAGCACCCTGGACTAGGAATGGACAGCAGGACACAGGGTGCCCTGCACAGGGATGCCAAGTGGAGAATAACTCCTTAAAAAATGGGGCTGCCAGTGTTTGCCTAACAAGGTCTTCTCTTGGGTCTAAGTTAAAGCCAGGCTCAGCTTTAAGCTGGGAAATACTGCAAGTGTATAAAAGGGATGATTTGATTTACCAGGTATGTTCTGCCCAGTGGGTTTTGCTCTTCCGAGGGTGCTTGGGGGAAGATGTGCAGAACCACCACAGCTGTCAGAAGAGTTTTGGGTTGTGTCCCCAGCCCTGACTTTCACTGATGAACCGAGGCTTTTCTCTTTGTGTGTGTTTTGTTTTAAATTTAAACAAGAGCCCTTTGCACACTCGACACAATCCACCCACTTAGCACTGAAGAAAGTGTAATTAGACACTTGGAGAACTGGAAGAAATTAACTCCGACCACAGCCCGTCACTCAGACTATTACTTAATAATATTTCCCAAATGTGCAAAGCACTTAGTTCTGGAATAACAGGAAAGAAGTGTAACTTCTCACCCCGAGCAGAGCTCTGCTGCGTGAAGCACACAGGAAAACCTCACCAGCACCAGGAGATGTTTTGCCACCTCCCATCACCACCTGAGGGCCACCAGGAGATGTGAAGGATGCCGTTCATGGTCCCCAGTCCATGGCACTGAAGGGCTGGAACAGAGTCAAGGGCAGTGGCCAGCCCGAGGTGCTTGGGGGTGGTGTTTGTGAGAGATGAGAACCTGACTCCAAGTTCTCAGAAGGCAGATTTATTATTTTATGTTATATGTTGTATGACTTATTATTTTATGTTATATTAATGATATTATATTATAATTATAATTTATTATTAAAATAATTATAAATTAAATTATATTAAAATATAGTTATATATTTTAATATATTTAAATATATCTTCTATATTAAACATTATTATACTCTCTATATATTATTTATATATATACATATGTATATAAATATATAATAAATTATAAATAATGTTATAAATATTTATATCATTTCTATATAATTATTTATAGAATTATTTATATTATATTATGGTTTATTATTTATTATTAAAATAATTAATAATGCAGAGGGCTGATTTATTATTTTATGTTATATTAATTATATGAATAATATTATATCATATCATACTCTACTAAAACTATACTAAAGAAAGAGAAAGGATACATCAGAAAGCTTAACAAGAATGAATAATAAAAACCCATGACTGACTCAGAGTCTGACACTGCTGATGGTGATTGACCATTCATTAAAAACAATTCACACGGAACCAATCAAACATTCACCTGTTGGTAAACAATGTCCAAGCCACATTCCAAAGCAGCGAAACACAGGAGCAGCAATCAGATAACTGTTGTTTTCATTCCTCTCAGCTTCCCAGGAGAAAATCCTGGGCAAAGAGGATTTTTTCAGAAAATATCCTGGTGAATTCGGGCTGCGTGCGAGGAGATCTCCCCCAGCTTCCAGCACGCCACGGAAACCGCGGAGAAATTGCTGCTTTCCTTCCCCTGCAGCGCCCTTGCCTCACCCCACTCCACAGAACCCTGGCTAGAAAGAGATGATTGTGGTTCCTGCCCGTTTCTTTGCTCACTAAAAAGGCCCCATTCATCCTGGTTAATTTTCAGGGGTATCAGTGGCATGAGCTGGAGCTGAGCGTCTCCACCGCACGGGAGCGAGCCCCGCTCGCTGGCCAGCCCAAGCCAGGGAAACAGATATCCTTCCTTTGGAGCTCTGGAGGGGAGCATTTCTCTGCTTTTAAACAGAAGTATCTTTGCTGGCCATGGCAAGTTTTAAAAAGTCCTGACGAAGCAGGGCTGGGTCATTTTCTCAGCAAAAACAAGAGGCTGTTCAAAAAGTGGGGGGGAAAGGTTGTTCTCGTGTGTTTCTGCTTCAGGAGCCAACACAGCCAGCCTCACCTGCCTAAATTACCCCTCACATATTCAATGAGGCTGTGTCCAGAATAATGAACCTCTTGCCTTGTTCTAAAACACTGGAAAAAAAAAGGATTTTTTAATAAAAACATCCGTGATGCCTTAAATGCAGAAGTCATTGTGAATTCCATCTCCCAGGATTTCCCCAAGTGTGTGGGAAGAACTGCAATGTAATTGCTTTCAGCAGAATATCACTGCAGTCTGTAATTAAAATATATGAGATTGCCAGTTTCAAAATATTTAGGTGATTTCATCTGTATTTAGGAGAATGTGTCTCTCTGAGCAGCTCATTTAAAATGATATTTCTATTTTCAGTGCATAGCATGGGTCCTGCGTGAAAGAAAAGGATAATTTTGTTGTCGTCTTCTTTGTCTGAGGAAGCACCTGGGGGAGGTTGGAGACACAGAGCTCAGAATTCAACAGAATGTTCCAGTCCTGGGGAAATCCGTGGTGAAAGATGATGTGACATTGCAGAGATGGAGGGAGAGGTGTCACAAAAGAAAATAAATATAAAAATACAAAAATACAAAAATACAAAAATATAAAAATATAAAAATATAAAAATAAAATAAAATAAAATAAATAATAATAAATAATAATAATAATAGTAGTAGTAGTACTAATATTACTGCAATTCTCAGTGTCCCTGCGGGAAGGAGAGTCCCATCCTTGTCTGCAAAGCTGAGTGAGGGATCTTCACTCAGAGGATGGAAATAAGTAATACAAGAAGGCAAAGATGAAGATGAGACACAAATACTATTTTGATGGTTTTCTCTGAAAGGAATACACCAAGCCCAAGTGATTTAATTGAAGATCTCCCAGGCTTTGCAATCAGCACGGCCACAGATGAAGGGAAATCTACTTTTTTGTGGCAGAACATGAGTGGTTTTTCCAGTATAATAAAAAGAAATATGAGGAAAATAAAAGGTTTTAAAGAGTTTTTTTTTTTTAATAAGGACATGACACGAAGGATCTACATTGTCAGTGTGAGAGAGAGACTGGGATTAGATCAGATAAAACACAGAATTTAGAGTTTTTGAATGTTTTATGAATACATTCATGGCATTACACTTGTCTGCTTAACACTGAGCACATCTCCAAGGAGTCCTTTGGCAAAAGCTTTTGGGGAGGAGGAAAGAGAGAAGCTCCTGGGCAAGTAAAGATGCCAACAGGTGGAAATGAACATTCACCCATTCACAATCTGAGCTTTTCCAGAACAACCCCAAAGATCAGGATGCAGCTTTTGAAGCTGCTGAGATCTTTAAATTGAAGAAATGGGATGGGTCAGTGTTGGATTTTACTTCTTTTTGATTTAGAGATGGGGTAACAGAGGTGTTTTAAAAACTTTTATTTTATTTTTAGTCTCATGAGAAGGATAAGACAATATTGATATGATAATTCACACTACTACAATTAGAAGCTATTTAAAAAATCTTTTACAAATTCATTTCCCACAGGTCAGTCAGCAAAAATACAAATTTATTTTTGGCAAGGAAGTCTGGAGAAAGTGGGGATTTTGTTTTTTTTTTTTTTACCTGAGTGTTCACAGAGGGCTCTGACCACCTGGGAGGAGCAGGAAATGCTGTGAGGAAATAAATCCTGTTTCCTCTCGAGGCTGGGAGATGCACAGGACCCCACAGGCACTCCAAGTTTGCTGCAGAACACCAAAGAAAAGGCAAGAGGGCAGATTAATCCCATTTTCTCTGAAAAAACCCCATGATTAATGCAGCTTGGAGGGAGCTGGAGGAAGGGGAATTGCTGAAAATCATGGAAGGAAGTCCCTGGCTGTCCCTGGTTGATGCTATATATGGTGCTTGGTCAGTTGTGCTCAGAGAGCAGCAGCCAGGATTGCATTTTTATTGTACTTCTTTTGAAAGCAGAAAAAAAAAAAAAGGTCAAATAACTCGGCTGTGTTCAAAGATCCCGTGGTGATGGATGATGCTGTGAGTGGCAGCTGCTGAATTTCCAGCCCTGAGAGGGTTTTTGGGGCTGCTGGAGGGGTTGTGTCAGTGACCTGTCTGTTCCCATGCCTTTGGGATTCTCCCAGCCCCAGTTCTGAGCCCCAATTTCCAGCCCTGAGAGCGTTTTTGGGGCTGCTGGAGGGGTTATGTCAGTGACCTGTGTTCCCATGCCTTTGGGATCCTCCCAGCCCCAGTTCTGAGCCCCAATTTCCAGCCCTGAGAGCGTTTTTGGGGCTGCTGGAGGGGTTGTGTCAGTGACCTGTCTGTCCCCATGCCTTTGGGATCCTCCCAGCCCCAGTTCTGAGCCCCAATTTCCAGCCCTGAGAGTGTTTTTGGGGCTGCTGGAGGGGTTGTGTCAGTGACCTGTCTGTCCCCATGCCTTTGGGATTCTCCCAGCCCCAGTTCTGAGCCATGTGGGCTGGTTTGGCAGGAATCTGGGTCAGGATTGATGCAGAATCTTCTGGAGCAGAGCTGGGCTTGGTGTGGGGACAGCAGTGAGCAGGAGGTGGGAACCAGAGCATGGAAAGGGGATTTCTGCTGCTGTTGCTGATTCCCAGTGCACAGATAAGCCCAGGATAGCACAGGAGCTGTGAGGACAGAGACTGGAGGTCACTCACAGGTTACTCAAAGGTGGAGAGGCAACTCATGGTCACAGAGTGGCAGAGGAACCAGCAAGGAACAAGTTCCTGCTGCCTCAGAGACATCCCATGGGATCACAGCTCATTCCCTGCCCACCCCACTGCCCAGAAAGGCACAAACTCCCCCTTATCATCAGCACCCTGAAATCTCAGTGCCCCTCTCCACCTGCCTGGTAGCTCAGGGTCACTCAATGGGACAGGAGAATTTATTCCATCATGAGCTGGATGATTTCTCAGGGTTAGAGACATCAGGTTGTCCCTCCTCCTCCTCTCCAAACACTCATTTAGGGTCCAAAGCATCTGGGGCTGCATTTGTTGCAAATCCTGACAGGCTTTTTCTCCCTGATAACCAGCCCTGCAGAAAGTGCAGGAACATCCCCCCTTCCCTGCACTCCCCCTTTACATCTGCTCTACATTTGCATCCCAGAAATTAGAGAACTGAGTTATGTGGAATTACAGAGCTGGAGTATGGAACTGATTGGGTATTCAAGCTAAATAAGATGAATTTAAAGATCTCTCCAGGAAATTGAGTGGAACACCCAAACTGACATGGGGTATTAAATATTATATTTGTGCAGTTGCTCTTTAGAGCCCGTTGGCATTGAACATCTGGGAGCACGATTTGGAGCACAAAGAAACTGAATACCTGCTCAAAATTATGCTCATCAGAGCTCAGAAATTAAAATATTACTGGGTGCACTCTGAGCCAGTCCTTCCCTACAAGGTAGGGCTATTAAAAGATGATTAGCTGAGCCCTCTCTGCTCTCAGAGCTGTCAGGCACCATTACAGCTGAAAGGACCTTGATGCAACAGCATTGGCACAGCCCCTGCTCCATCAGCAGCAAGATGCTGAAAAAACTGAACCAAAAACTGAACTGAACCAAAAACTGAACCAAAAACTGAACTGAACGAAAAACTGAACCAAAAACTGAACTGAACGAAAAACTGAACCAAAAACTGAACTGAACCAAAACCTGAACCAAAAACTGAACCAAAAACTGAACTGAACCAAAACCTGAACCAAAAACTGAACCAAAAACTGAACTGAACCAAAACCTGAACCAAAACCTGAACCAAAAACTGAACCAAAAACTGAACTGAACCAAAACCTGAACCAAAAACTGAACCAAAAACTGAACTGAACCAAAACCTGAACCAAAACCTGAACCAAAAACTGAACCAAAAACTGAACTGAACCAAAACCTGAACCAAAAACTGAACCAAAAACTGAACTGAACCAAAACCTGAACCTTGCAAATGCCCACCCCAGGAGGAGGGGAAATAAAAACAATTAAAAGGAGAAGTTGGGGGGTCTCAGAGCAGAGGTGGCTTTGGGCTGCTCTTTAAGCTGGAAGTTTGGATGTTTGGGGTTTTTTGTGATGTGGGAAGAGCTTTGCCCTTCACTGCCTCGAGCGTGTGCTGCCTCTTCATCATCACCCAGCACAGAGATGGGGATTGCTTGCTGCCGCAGCCCCCTGCAATCACAGCTCCCTGTCCCAACCGTGGTCACATTTCCAGAGCTCTCCGTGGGTGGTCAAGATTGCATTTCCCCCCTCCTTGCTGGGGAATAAAATTCAAACCACCACAGAAAACCTGCAGAGACTGGGCTCAGGTTGGGATGATTACCACACTCTCCTGCTCCTGGAATCACAGTGAGATGTCCAAATATCTGCATTTACAGACATAAAAAATCTCCTGCATTATGTGACAACCACACACACACACACACACACACACACACACGTATATATATATTTTTTTTTTTTTTTTTAACTGTGGCTGCACTAAACCACACACACACACACACACACATATATATATATATATATATATATATATATATGGAAGAAAAAATATATTTTTATATATATTTTATATATATTTTATATATTAAAATATATATTCATATATATATATATAATATAATATATATTATATAAATATATATTTATATAAAAATATATTTATATATAAAATATATATAATTATATATTCATCTATATATTTATATACATAAAATATATATACATATATATGTATATATAAATTTATATTTATAAATATATATATAAATATATATGAATATATAAAAAATATATAAGTAAATATATATTTATATATATAAAATATATATTATATATTTGTATATAAATTTATATACATATATATAAATATTATATATATTAATTTTTTTTTTTTTTGCAAACATAAGGCAGAAATGCACTCGGTTGTATTTTTTTTCAGGACTGAGGCCAGGCGAGGTGCGAGGTCCCAGCCCGTGTCCCCCTGCGCTGCTCCCTAATCCGTGCAGAATTCCCGCAAAAGCCGAGGCATTGCTGCCGGCCCGGCCCGGCGGGAGCCTGCCCGTGTCAGGGCTTATTACTGCGTGTTTTCACACTTATCCCCAAGGTGTTGAACTCGCCCCCAAGGTTAATTAGTAATTTATTGCCCTGTCATCAGTTCGAGGCTACTAATGGCTTCAATTTAGCCCCAGGGCTTTGGGTTTTCTTTCTTTTTTTTTTTTTTTCTTTTTTTCTTTTTTTTTTTCTTTTCTTTTATTATTTTTTTTTCGTCCTGCGTGCTTTGGAGGATCTGCGAGTTGAAGCAAATGGGAAAGGGGTAAATCTGCTCGGAAAAGTGCCTGAAAAAGGAAGAAGCTGAGGATCACAGAATCACAGAATGGGCTGGGTTGAAAGGGACATTAAAGATCATCCCAACCTCCTGCCACGACCACGGGAACTCTTCCACAAGGAACACCTTCTCCTCCTTCTCCACCCCTGGGAGCGGCAAGAGTGGGATGTGCCTGGGTGAATCTGGGTGCCAGGCTCCCAGTGCCTCGGCACAGGGATCCACAGGGCAGGAATTGAGGGATTTTAGGGAAAAAAGGGAGAAATAGACCTCATCAAGAATACTGGAAGGGGGGTCTTTCAATTAACAAACAAATCCCTTACAATTCCCTCTAGGGAGGGATAGCTGGGCAAAGCCCAGACCCAGAGGGAAGCAGGAGATTTGGGGTTTGGGATTCCTGCCCATCCCTGTGCTGGGATGAGCCAGAGCAGGCAGCAGGGTGGGAAGGTGCAGCTCTCAAATCCCTGTGAGCTGTCAGCCAGAAAGGAAAAAGGTATGACATCTCTTTGGACTTGGATTTAAAAAGGAAAAAGAACCCTCCAGTTTTCACCTCCACGCACATGGATTCCCAGAGCAACATCTGCTGCTCCCCTGCTGCTTTAATTTATGGCCATTAACTTTAGGGCTAAGGACAGTTTATGGAAAAAAACACCTGCTTTCCCCTTCTCCCGGGGCAAGGGTGGAATTTTCTCTGACTCTGCATCCTAAATAAAGCTCCCTGATGATTCATGCCATGGCTCACACACACACATGCCTTATGTTAGAGGCCCTGTCAAGATGCTCATGCCCCTCTGGAGCTGGAGGACTTTGCACAGAGCTCATTTATCCCCATACCCAGGGCAAATCTGAGCCCTGAGCCTGGCTGCCCCGCTGGTGATGGCCAGAAAAATCAGATTAGGTTGGGTTGGAAGGGACCTTTAAAGGTCTTTTAGTCCAACCTTCCTGCAGGGGCATCTTCAGCTAAATCAGGTTGCTCCTTGTTCAACCTGACCTTGGATTTTGGGGCATCCACCACCTCTCTGGGTAAACTGTACCAATTTTTTATGGCCTTAATGTGGAAAACTCCTTCTATCCACGGGCCAGCCTCCTGCAGAAAGTCCTGGGGAGCTCTGTCTGCATCAGGGTCACTGCAAAGCCGCCAAGCTTTGCTTCCAGCTTGGATTTCCACATCCCAAACCAATCCATTCTTTCCATCTTGTCTCCAAGCCCACCTTACCCAAGCACCAAGCTCAGGCCAGCCCTCGTTGTGCTTTCTCAGCCCTTTGACACAGATGCCTGGCTCTGCTTCTGTCATTATGAAAGATTGGCTTTCCCTGGTGGAGCTTTCAGTCAAGGAAAAAATAAAAAATAAAGGGAAAAAAAAGAGCAAGAAAAGAAGGGGGAAAAAAAGGAAAAGAAATCAAAATGAGACTTGTTGGCAGCAAACAGAAGATAAAACCTGGACACTCATCCAAGCTTGCTGATAGGCAGCACTGGGCAGCTCCAGAGACCCCCCAGGCTGCAGACACCCCTCACCCAGAGCAGGGGGTCCCACACAGGGCTGGACCCCAGGGTTTTCTCCCTTTCCCACCCCACACCCTGCTCCAGCCCCAGCCCTGGGGCAGATTTGGCTGTGCTGGGTTTTGGGAGAGAGAGCAGAGTGAGGTGGGGTGGGGGGAGAGGCCTGTGACTAATCTTGTAACCTTTCCTTTCATTGTTTAAGGGAAGGGAAGGCTGTTTACAGTAAAAGCCAGTGATATTTTTCATCCTTCCAAATGGAACAGGGGTTCTATAAACAGAGGAGGCTCAGACACAGCAAACACCTGGTGAAGGGAACCGGCCTGAGGAGGCACGTGAGGGCTCTCTGTCTGTCCATCCATCAGAGCCTCCTCTGTCCATCCATCCATCAGAGCCTCCTCTGTCCATCCATCCATCAGAGCCTCCTCTGTCCATCCATCCATCCATCCATCCATCCATTCATCCATCCATCCATCCATCCATCCATCAGAGCCTCCCCTGTCCATCCATCCATCCATCCATCCATCCATCCATCCATCCATCCATCCATCCATCCATCCATCCATCCATCCTTCAGAGCCTCCTCTGTCCATCCATCAGAGCTCCTGATGGAGCCACTTGTGGCCAAGTTCAAGGTGAAGAGCACAGCACAGATCTGCTGTAGTGGGGAGGATGGGATAACCAAAAATTCCCTGGTTTTCCTTGGGAGGTTGTGGAGCAGGGAAGAGATTTTTACCCCCTGAACTGAGTTTAGGTCTGCATGTTCTGGGTCATTCCTCAGTTGGATTTGTGGACTAGGGAAGAGATTTTTATCCCCTGAACTGAGTTTAGGTTTGCACATTCTGGGTTTTTCCTCAGTTGGATTTGTGGAGCAGGGAAGAGATTTCTACTCCCTGAACTGAGTTTAGGTCTCATTCCTGGGTAATTTTTGGAGCAGTTTTTCCTGTTGTGTGGTGTCACACTTGCAAGGAGGACCCCCAGTTTGGGAAGTTATGGAATAACCTGTCAGAGCTTCCCCTGGCTTCCCTACAGCCCTTGGCTCAGGTTTCAGCCCTGCACCAAAACATGTAAAGCTTTGATTTCATCCAAGCTGCTGTGGCTTTGAGCTTTTCCCAAACTAATCAAATCAAACACAACCTTGCTCACATAATCGTGCAGGCTGGGACTGAAATCAGCAACTCCTCTGGCTTCAGCCGTGTTTTGTGGTGGTGAATTCCAAGGATTAATCATGGATATCTTCCCACAATATAGCCCTGGTAATTACTGACCTGAGGGAGCTAAATCAATCTCATAGGCTCTTCATTTGCTTTTTTTTTTTTTCCACAAAACCACCCAGAATTGTGCCAGGGAGCACCTGTGAGCCACCCATGGGTTTGGGATCATGGAATGCCCTGAGTGGGAAGGACTCCATGAGGATCCCACTCCCCTGAGGAGTGACATTCCCCATGAGCTGCCAGAAGAGGAATTTCCAAGGCCATTGCTCAAAACCATGACAAGTCCATCCTCGTTATGACTTCTTTTTTTCCTTTTCCCACCCCTCCAAGAGCAAGGCAGAGAAATATCCTCAATTCCAGCAGGGATTTCTCAGCTTGGATAAATCAGCCCAGCCCCACCGATGCTGTGGAGCCTCTCCAAGTTACACCTGCTCCAGAACCTGCTCTCCCGTATTTTATATCCTGCATTTCCCTGGCTGGGGATGAGCAAGGCTCCATCAAAGTCCCTGTTTATCTGACATCCCATCCCTGAGGATGAGCCAAGAGCTCGGCACCCATCGGAAGCACGGCTGATAAAGCGCAAAGGGAATCGTCCTTTTCCGTGGCTGTAACTCTTCCCAAAGCTCTGCTTCCAAAACATTTTTCCACCTGTCACAAGCAAGGCTGTCCTGCTGTGCCTGGGCTCTGGGAGTGTGTGCTGACAGGCTGTGTGTAATGTCATCTCCCTGCTCCCAAGCTCGGGAATGCAGCGGGCAGGGCTGAGGATGGCTCTGATGGAAAGGGAAGGAGGCTTTGTTCTGTTTTCAAACTTCATTTAAGAGGTTGGGTTTGCTCCTATCCTAACAAACAGGCTGGCACAGGTGATTAGTGAACAACAGGGTTGAAGTCAGGCTGTCCTTTGGAGCAGCCAGTGTCTGTGGTCACTCGGTGCCCAGCTCACCCACAGCAGCCTCTGCATTCCCTCCCCATGAGAAATGCCCAAGGTTTCTTTCCATGTGCATTTTCTGTATCCTGTGGAATTAATTGATACTCACAACTTCTATGGGTTCAAAAATTACACCAGTGAAGGTTAGAAAATGTATAATAAAATCATGGAATGGTTTGGGTTGGTAGGGATTTTAAAGCTCATCTCATTCCAACTCCCTGCCGTGGGCAGGAACAACTTCCACTGTCCCAGGTTGTTCCAAACGCTGTCCAGCCTGGCCTTGGACACTGCCAGGGATCCAGGAATCCACAGCTGATTTGGGCACCTGTGCCAGGGCCTCAGCACCCTCACAGTGAAGAATTTCTTCCTAATATCCCACCTATCCCTGCCCTCTGGCAGTGGGAAGCCATTCCCTGTGTGTGTCACTCCAATTCCTTATAAACAATCTCTCTGCAGGCATTAGAAGGCTGCAAACAGATCATCCCAAAACCTTCTTTTCTCCAGGCTGAACAATCCCAATCCAAGATTCTCATCAAGCCCTGGCCACAGCAGTCTTTTCTCACTACACACCTTTATCTCTTCTCTACCAAAACATCTCTATCTAAGAAGATAATTCCCAAATAATAGGAATTTTGTTTCCTGGCCCTGCATGTGAGACACACTTTCTGTTTCTTGGGGTTTTTTGTTGGGTTTTTTTGGTTGTTTTATCATTTCTTTTCTGTGAAACTCTCTGTGTTGGAAAGGAGAGAGTCACAGAGCTGCTAACATGTTCTCTTTATGAAGAAATGTGGCTTTTCATCCTTAAATAATTATTCATCTTGTTCCTTAATATAGACTCGATATAGCTGCCTTACAGTGTTCCAGTAACAGCCAGGCACTATCTCAGAATCGTGACTCATCTTCTTATCCCAAACTATCCCTGTTCCTTACAAAAACACCCAGCTGAACACTCCTAAATATTTATGTCATCCCCAAAAGAGAGATAGGACTGGTATCAGCAGATCTGAGCCCAGGCTCACGTCCAGGTTTAGAGCCCAAGTTCTCAGCTCACCCTGTGTTTTTCAGAAGGGTCAAACCTGAGCAAATCCAAAATTTGTTTCTTGGCTTGGCCTGGGGCTCTTCAGGAGTAGGAAAGCAATCCCATCCTGTGCTGGAGTTTTCATTTGGATGAACTGAACAGAGCAAGGAGGGGAATCCAGCAGAGCCCCTGCAGGCTCAGAGCTCCTGTGGGGCATCCTCAGGGACAAGAGGGATGGGTGGGGGTCCAACACCTCAGGACCAGCAGGGGAACAGGGCTGGGGGTTCACCTTTGGGTTCCTAGCCCGGTGCTGTAGGGTTGACCTTTGATGGATCAGTTTGGAGCACATTTGATCCCACTTCCCCTGGTTTTGTAACATCTCAAGGAGCGCTGACACCGGCCAAGGCGTTCCCATATAAACACTGGGAGAGTCAGGCAGATGAAACTTGGATCTGGACAAGGGAGCTGGGATCCAGCTTGTTGGCTTGAGCTCCCCTGTAACTCACATCCAGCTTGGGCAAGGAGAGCAGCAGAGCAGAATTCACGTGACTTTCTCCCCTTTCCCAGCCCGTCCATGGATTCCTCGCTGTCCCAGGAAACAGCCATGGTTCCTAACACTCTGTGCTCTCTGCAATTCCACACTCCCTCCCTCCAGGTCACCTTTTGGCTCCTTCTTCTCCACCTCCCCGAGTCCAGCATTATCTCTGCTGATTGTTTCCAACTATAACACATCCTGGATTTCTTTTTTTTTTTACTTTCCAGATAATATCAAAACTTCTTCCAAGCTACTTTGTCCTCCAGCCAGTACCTTTTAAAGCTGACAGGAGATGAGTGTGACTTGTATCTCACAAGGCTGGCTTTCCACTTGAGGAATGTGGGCACAACACAGGAGTGCCAAAGAATCATATATAACACAGAATTGGACAAATGCAAAGACAGATTTAAATAAACCTCAGTCCCAAACGTGTCAATACTCTCGTGTTGATTGCTGGGCTGGTAGAAATCCAGGCTGGATGTACAGACTAATAAAACAAGAACAATCACAGCCCAGAATGAGATAACTGCTCCTCAAACTGCTTCTTACAGAGTCCTGCTGGGTGGGTTGGCTGCCTTTGGCTTGAGCTTCATGGTCCTGTGTCTCTCCCTGGTTTCCATGGACTAAACACAGAACCAGGATCTGTTTCCATGGACTAAACACAGAACCAGGATCTGTTTCCATGGACTAAACACAGACCCAGGCTCTGTAACCCAAATTCAGGTGCTCAGAGCAGAGGATCTGCCCCAGCCCAGAGGGTCCCGCCAGAAGCTGTGCACAACTACAACACTGGGCAGGCTCCAGCTGAGCAGGGACAGCTGCTCTGTTCATGCCAACCCCACCACAACCCCATGGCTCTGTCTCTTTGCCTTCACCTTCCTCCTCCTCCCAGCACAACAGCAGCAAGAGCCCGGCTTGGCTCTGGTTCCCGAGCCCTTGGACCACAATACTCAGCCTTGCCCGGGCTGATGTGAGATCTTGAGCTGCTTTTCCACAGTCCCACTCCCACCAAGGCCCCGTGTCAGCTCCTCAGTGGCTGCACTTCCCCCTGAAGCCACCGAAGCCAGCGGAGCTGAAACTCATCACCCGACTCCCTTGGCTCTGGACCTTTGATTGTGGACTTCAAGGAGAAGAAACTCCAGCACTCCATGACTTTTTCCTGACCCCAGAAGAGCTGAAGTAATGCAATGTTCTCTGGTCGTGTCCAAATCCCACAGGAGCCCCCAGTGGAAGAGGCCACGAGCGTGTGCGAGGTACGGAGCCCGCGCTTGGAGACCACGGCCCGACGGCTGAGAATGTTAATTGTTCTCCATCGCCCCCAGTGATTTTAGCGTTTCATAATTCCTGCCCTGGCTGACAGCTGGATTCTTCCTTAATTACAAACCCGTTGGAGTTGAAAAATCAGACATTTCCTGGAATTTAAACAACCAATTTTCCACCCGTCAGCATCCAACAACACAACCCTACAGCTTCGTTCTGGAAAAAAGCCGTCAGAGCACGCTGGATAAACGGGGGGGAAAAAGGGATTTTGATGACTTCATACATCCAAATGCAGCATTCCTGGATCTTTGGATTCCATTGAAAGGTGGAAATAGCACTGACAGAACCACAATCCCATGTTTGTAAAAGGCAGCATGTGGTTAAATACTGTGGATGGATCTTTTAAATACAGCGTTAGCATCTGACTGTGCAATTATTCCTCTCTGCCTCAGGAAACACATCTTCATTCAGAACTATTGCAGAATAAATGTTGATTTTTTTTCTTCCCCCTCACCGTTTGCCGCAGGATTTGTTCATTTTCTCTCTGCAGCAAATTGCTGTGACAGTAAGGAAAAGCTGCAAGCTCCCAACTCTCAGCCTATTGAAAAGACAAAAGGAAAAAAACCCCTTGGACAGCTGCTGGCCTCCAGGAAGCTCCAGGAATGGAGACCCACCGTGCTGCACCCTAATTACATCCTTGGGGAACAGCAAAGAGCCCCAAACACTCATCCAGCAGAGGCAGAAACAGCAACACCACTTGACAGGACATCTCAGCTGCTTCTTTCTCTTCCAGAACCCACAGTTTCAGCCATATGGGCTTTTATCTTTTTTTTTTTTTAATCAGTCTCTATCTCTTGTGGTCATGGGAAAGATATAACCCGTCATCTGTAACTGATTAATGAGGCTGGTGCTCGAGTTTGCAAGGACCCTGAAAGGAGAGCTGGTGGAGATCTGAAGAGCCTTGCTTGCTCCTGTGAACTGTGTGCTGTGACCTCCTGGAGGGGTGTCATTGGATGGACTCTGCCTTGACTGAGAGAGGACAACTGCAAATGGAAAAAAAAAAAGGAAAGAAAAAAAAAAGCATCATCACATACCCCAAAATGACCTTTGAAGCTGGGACTACATAAAAAAGCTGCCCCAGCTTGGAAACCTTGAGGCAAGGGCTTGAAAGTCACTGAGTCTGGGGCAGCTGTGCAACGAGGACTTTCCAGAGGAAGCAATTTTATTTGGGGAAGCAATCCTAGGACTTGGAGTCCTGTTTGAGCAATGGAACTCGAAGAACGTTTGCATTTTTGCATGTTTTGGGTTTGTTCTCCCCTTGGGAGCAGCTGGGTTTTCCCCATCTTGTCCCATTCTCATGGTTTGGTCTATTTTGGCATCACCTCAGTTTTTCCTGGTTTTTCCTATTTTTTTTTCCTGGGGGAGGAGGGTTCCATGGACAGCTCCTTCACCCTCCTGTGGGACACCAACTGCCCCCTTGGCCAGGGCACTCAGGGGAGGGCATTGAGGACCAGCAGGGATTTGCACTCGCGGGGACAATGAAGCCAAGCCCAGTTTAAAACCTCTCAGCCCAGAGCATCTGCAAAGCCGAGCCTGGGGGGGATGATGCAATCGGGGCCCCATCCTCGGCTCATTTAAAGCAGGTGAGAAGCTGTGGAAAATGCTCTGGAAACAGCACAGCTCGCGGTGGGAGAGGATTTGTCCCTGCACAGCCGAAGGAAGAGCTGCCAAAGGCATTTAAAAGCTCCCTTGGCCTTCAGCAGGGAGAAGGGAAGCCAAGGAAGAGCACCTGTGTCAGGGGACAGGAGCAAACCTGGAGAGCACTTGGAAAATGGACTTGTCAGGCAACTTAAATGGAAATGTTATTCCTGAAGTTTGTTGTCAGATTTGTACATGCCTACCCCAGAAACCCACAGCAAAATACAAAAAAAAAAAACACAAAAGAGGATAAAAGCCCTGAGGGTGAACAGAAAGAAGAAATCCCATGTGGGTCACTGCAGCTGGGGGGAAATCTTTTTGGGGAGAGGCTGCTCGAGCCATTCTCACTCTTTTCTTTCAGCATTTCGCTGGATGCAGCTCACCAGAGAATTTATTTCATCCTGTTAAACTCGATTTAGTGGGAGTAGCACAGCCCGTGGAGGAAAATCAACGACGCCAAGGTAAATCTTCCCCCAGTTATTAGTGCTGGGAAGGGCTGGGAAGACCTTTAATAATAAGGGAGGCTGAAGAGAGATGTCTGTTTTTCATAATTGCACAGTGCTCCCAAGACAGCTGTTCAGCCATCTTGAAAATCAATGTTTTGATGCCCTTTGAACCTTCTTTTCCTGTTGAGTGTCTCTCCTACAGGTTGCTCCCCAGGATGAAAACAATAAAAGCAAATATATAACAGTAAAGGCCTGGGGTTAATGTCTTTAACAAGATAATGTTACTTAGGGGAACTGTAAACCAAATCATTCCTAAATTCCATTTGTTCCTTGCAATCTAGGATATATTATGAAACCATATGTGTGCCTATGGATTTTTTACAGGAACACAACTGCATTTTCACATTGTGTGTTCCAGTGTTCCAGTACCACAAGATTTTCTGACAATTATTTTTATTCTAACTATTAATACTTCTATTAATATCTTGCTCTTGCAGCTGTGCCATAAAGAATCACAGCCTAACATGTCTCGCTGTGGGTTAAATGTGCAAGATCTAAACAAATTTGCACCAGGTCGTTTTACCAGGAATGTCTTTCTTTGGATTGAGTATCACAAGGAAATTCAGTCCAACCAACTGGCACATGCCCTTATTATTTTTAAATTTTCACCAGTGAAGAGCTTGCAAAAATTGCTTCAAGCTGCCTTCCTTGTGTGTTTGGGAACTTCAAAAGAGAAAAGCAAACAGGAAAGGGTAAATAATCTCCTGAGCACATGTGCTGGGTTTTACACCCACTGGAAATTCCACTCAAGTCGCGTTCAGGTAACTCTGTCCAGAAATTCCTCTTGCAGAATTCTCAGACATTCACTGCAATTCAATTAGCTGTGAGCAAATTTGATATGAAATGAGACTCTGACCCTATGTGTGTGTTTTTTGCCTTGATTTTCAGGGAAATGGGAGCCACAAAGAAGTGCAGAGCAAAGGAGCGAGTCGAGTTTATTTAACTTTCTATTATCTCCAACGCTATAAAGCCTGGAAATGAAACAGAAACAGAATCCTGCACAACATTTTGGAGCTTGTCCAGAAGAAATCTAAGGACACTTGTTCCTGCTGATGTCTGCACCACTGGATTAATTTCCATTAAGCCAAGGGAAGGAAAATCCCTGCCAGTCACAGTCACTCCAGGATGGCAAAAATCTCCATTTCTTGTGCCTTCAAATGACAAACTCACACAGAAGCAATGGCTGCAAGAATTTAATCACCATGAAAAAGTTTGGGAAATATTGGCCTGAATCCAACGTTTTCTCCTCTTTTCCTGCTCCTGAGCCTGTCAGGAATATTTGGCTTCGTGTCTGCCACAGGGATCAGGCAGAGTGTGAACCAAGGATCTCCACGTGGTCAGGATGGAAAAGACAAAGTTCCTTGCCCCTGTTTATTTCCTGGATAGGTTTAATCAGCCCTTTTAATTAACCCAACCTTCCCACACCATCCCAGCTGCTCGTTAATTGTCCAAACTCTTCCTCCTGATCAGAACCATTCCCCCACCATTCCCAGGACAAAACTACATTTTCCCAGCTCAGCTTGCACCTGCCTTCATCCATGGGGTGTTTATAGAGGGACACAACAGAAAATGCTGCTGTTTAAACCAGCTGACATTGTAATTCATATTTATTAAAGAAAACACATTAGCAAGGTGATGGTTTTCCTGACAGCAATTATATTCCCAGAAATAATATCTTCTGTAGTGGATTAAAGGGAAATAATAAAAGAAATAATAAAAGAAAGTTACAATAACTTTCAATGTCTCTCAGCTTTTTTTACACTTGGAGTAAATCCTGAATTATAACTTGGAAAAAAAGAAGATTTGATAAAGATTTGATTATAAGTGGCAGATTAAGGTCATAAGCAACAATTACTCATTATTTCTTAGAAGCTGGACATTTCAAATTAAATGTTCAGCTGTGCTTCTAAAATGAAAATAATATTTATTTTGCATTTCATAATTGTAATTAAAAAAAACTGGCCTAAGGATGTTTTGGGTACTGAGCGCAAAGAAGTCTAAAAATCCACTCTTTGCTGTCACTTGGAAAAGAATGACAAATTTTGAATAAAAATCAGCATATTTATATCAAAAAGCCCTTGAGCACTTGTGGCTCTCAGCTGGTTTAAAGCTCCCGGTGGTTTGTGACTGGTTTTTCAAGGGATCAGATCCTGCAGCTCTTTGCTGTGTGTTTGCCAGTGTGAAATTTTCACTCTGGAAAAGGCAGAGAGATCTGGGATCCCTGGAGGTGGAGACACATGGATTTGGAATGCCTGTGCCAGAAAGACAAACTGACACTCCATCCTAACAAACATATCCCAAAACAGCCAAGAAACATTTACCTCAACCTCCCACCAACCAAAGTTATTTTTAGAATTTTTTTTTTCCTAAATTAAAAAATAACCACAGAAAGCCCCCAAAATCTTTTAATCTAATCTTGGCTATATTTTCCCCTTCAATGCCTGAGGGACACAAGATTATTTATAACAGGAAACCTTTGATTTCAGAGCTTTTATGTTTGGGTTTTTTGGTCTTTTTTTTTTTTTTTATTTTATTTTTGCAACGTTCCAACTCACAAAACACAGAGTAGATGGGGTTTTTTAGGCAAAAAAAACCCACCAAACAAATTGCAAAGTGCATCCAGGGCTAATTCTGCTGCTGGAGCAGGATGAGCTCCATGGGAAGGGCTTGGATGGTCCCACCCTTTGGAGAGCAGCATCCCTGGGTGTTCCTGGCAGGAATGGCCTGGCCACAGCAGGGACAGGCACATTTAGGGTCCCCTGGGGAATTCTCCTTCCCATTAGCATGGGCTGGTGTGAAATCTGCAGCAGGGTCAAGGCAGGGCCTGAGCATCTCCCTGACAACAGCACGGCCAGAGGGGCCTCCCCAGCCTTCCCAAGATCCATGGAAGGAAAGTTTCTCACTGATTTCACCGCTCAGAGCCAGGGCCATGAGAAGCACGTGGATGGTGCTGTCCCGTTTTTCCTCAGTTATGGATTTTTCCTCGTTTATGGATGTAGGGAAAATCTGTAAATTCTGTAAGGAAAAACTGTGAAATCCAGTTTTGCTTCTTGGGAAGCCTCAGCTCCTGCATTGCCCTCTCCAGCCCCATCCAATGTGACATCCCAGCAAATAAACCTGGCTGTGCTCTGCCAGGCTGATCCCAAAGAGGGTCCTGCACTCCTCTTCCCTCCATTTATTCCTTCATTTGGGGATCAATCCCAAAAGCAGGAGCCCTGCCTTTCTGAGTGACAGCTGTCAATCATGGCAGGTGATGGCAGCGGCACAGGGCTGGGCATTTGTGCAATCACAAAGTGTGTTCTTATTTTCAGGAAAACTTTCCCTAAAAGACACATCCCAAAGAAAAAAAACATTCCTGACAAAATTTCAGCTGGATGGAGGTGAGTTCAGGAGTTGGGCCATGAGAAGCACGTGGATGGTGCCATCCCGTTTTTCCTCGTTTTTGGATTTTTCCTCGTTTATGGATGTAGGGAAAATCTGTAAATTTTGTAGGGAAAAACTGTAAAATCCAGTTTTGCTTCTTGGGAAGCCTCAGCTCCTGCATTGCCCTCTCCAGCCTCACCCAATGTGACATCCCAGCAAATAAACCTGGCTGAGCTCTGCCAGGCTGATCCTAAAGAGGATCCTCCACTCCTCTTCCCTCCATTTATTCCTTCATTTGGGGATCAATCCCAAAATCAGGAGCCCTGCCTTTCTGAGTGACAGCTGTCAATCATGGCAGGTGATGGCAGCAGCACAGGGCTGGGCATTTGTGCAATCACAAGATGTGTTCTTATTTTCAGGAAAACTTTCCCTACAAGACACAACCCAAAGGAAAAAAACATTCCTGACAAAATTTCAGCTGGATGGAGGTGATTTCAGAACAACCAACTTCTCTGAAAAAACAAATTTCTCCAACTTTTTAATGAGAACCAAAACTCTCCAACTTCTTCAGAGTGCACCATTCCCACTTTCTTAGCAAGTTTAAAAAATCTTCTCTGATGCCTTGTTCCTTTGAGGGCTCAGATTAATGATATATTTATTATGAAAAATAAATTTTTAAAATCAGAATTTTCTTCTTTTATTAATTTAATTATTAATAAACTCACTAAAAACAAAAACCAGTGAACATTGAATAATGTGGGTAAAATGGAATGGGAATAGTTTGTAAAGATCACCATCAGAGTCTAAATCAGACCTAGAAATGTCTTTAATAATTAAAAAAATCCTCATGTGGTGATACTTTTCGTGCAAGCTTCAATGCTTAGAAAAACAGGAAAGTTTCTCTGCATGTTATTTTTTTTGAAATATAAATTTATGCATGTGCAAATTTAATGAGGTCCTTGCAGAGGGTAAGATCAATGCCAGGCTCAGCTTATGAGAGATAAATCAGATTTCTGCACACAGAAATTTTCCTCTTGTTGCCTGCACAGGTTAAATGGGATTTCAATAAAGGTATTTAATGAGACTCTATATAAATTCAGCACCAACAGCTTTTTATTGTCCCTTTTAATCTTGCCTTAATTACAGCTATAATGAAGGTGATAATGGTTTTTCTCTCTTGCTGGCAAGAGGAGCAAACTGATTTTATACTGAAATATATTTTATATTTTGCCAGGCATTTTCCAGGGGGATGGGCAGAGCCTGGTTCCAAGCAGGGTCTGGGCTTGGTTGATCTCCCATTTCCCTCACTGGGAGGATGAGGATGGACAGAGGAGGCTGAAGAGAGGAAATCCATGAGCCAAGAACACATCGTCCCATATCCCAAATCCCATGTCCCATATCCCATGTCCCAAATCCCATATCCCATATCCCAAATCCCATATCCCATGTCCCAAATCCCATATCCCATGTCCCAAATCCCATGTCCCATATCCCAAATCCCATGTCCCATATCCCATATCCCATGTCCCATATCCCATATCCCAAATCCCATGTCCCATATCCCATATCCCATGTCCCATATCCCAAATCCCATGTCCCATATCCCAAATCCCATGTCCCATATCCCATGTCCCAAATCCCATAGTCCATATCCCATATTCCATATCCCATGTCCCATATCCCAAATCCCATATCCCATATCCCATGTCCCATATCCCATATCCCATATTCCATATCCCATATTCCATATCCCATGTCCCATATCCCATATCCCATATCCCATGTCCCATATCCCATATCCCATGTCCCATGTCCCATATCCCATGTCCCATATCCCATATCCCATATCCCATATCCCATATCCCATATCCCATGTCCCATATCCCATATCCCATGTCCCATATCCCATATCCCTTATCCCACGTCCCATATCCCATATCCCACGTCCCATATCCCAAATCCCATGTCCCATATCCCATATCCCATATCCCATATCCCATGTCCCATATCCCAAATCCCATGTCCCATATCCCAAATCCCATATCCCATATCCCAAATCCTATGTCCCATATCCCATATCCCATATCCCTTATCCCATGTCCCATGTCCCATATCCCATATCCCGTATCCCATGTCCCATATCCCACGTCCCTTATCCCTTATCCCATCTCTGACCCAAGAACTCTTTTTCTTGCTGTTTATTCCCTCCTATCCACACTCTAAAAAAAACCCCAAAATCCAGTGGTTTCTTTCCATCGTGACCAAACTGGAGCCATCACAAATGTCCAGGAAAGAGAGAAAAAATTCATTGACCTGGTTGAATGTCAAACAAATATTTTTAGGACAGGGACTTCTTGCTCGAGGCTGGGTAGAGAGGCAGGGGACAGGGAAAAGGTGACAGAGATGGGATGTGGTGGGTGGGAATGTCCCTTATCCCCTCTTTTCCAGGTTCCAACCACTTCAGCCAGGAATCCAAACCCAGGGAGTGGAATGCATCTGAGGAGATCACTTGGAACTCAAAGCACTGAGAATAACAATAATAAAAATGAAAAGGCTGCCCTGAGCTCTGGCAAACCCATTCCTTTGAGAGCTGTGTTCTTTTCTTTCCCCATGAAAAATGGTGGTTCCTCCTGCCTCTCCTCTCCCTTTAATCCCAGCAATGCTGCATTTATTCCAGCTGACCATGGACCTTCCTCTCCTCTCCCTCCCTCTCGCTCCAGAGCATTCATGAATGGGAACATTTTTCTTACTCCAGAGACATTTTGAAAGGTTTCAAAGCAAATTCTCTGGAAGCCCAAGCAGAACCCACACCTCCCCCTGTAGTGTGTCCATGGAGAGAGGAGAAATCACCATGACCCCATTCCCCTCAGGAAAAATAAATCCCTTTTCTTCCCTCTGAGCTGCAACTCCAGGTGGAACAATTTAAGCCTTTCCTGCCACCTCCAGGCACTGAGGTTGGTAATTGAAATCCTGAGGATGGGAGTTGGCTGGTGGACAAACAGGGAATTGCCATTCCTTTGGATCTGCCTTGCTTTCGGATGGTTTCACTGCCAATTGATCTCTGTTTTCATTAATAATTAATTTTTTTCCCTCTACCTCTCGAGCAGGGCAAGGTGTTACGAGTGTTACCCTTTGGAATTTTCATCACACCGTGTCCCTCTGTTAAACTGCCTCCAAGGCAGCCAGGAGGTTCCTCCAGGGAGGGCTGAGGAAACCATCTGGCTTTTTGTGGAATGCCTGAAGTGCTCAGCCCCTGTGCCAGGAGGGAGCTGATCCCTGCCAGCTCTGGCAGGAGCTCTTCCAGGATCACTGACCACCAGGAATTGGATGGACCTGAGCAACCTTGCACAGCATCAAAGCTGCTCTGGCTCTGACAGCCCAGGAGAGCTTCAGAAATCCCTTCCAACCTCAATTATCCCATGGTTTTAATGTTTGAGTCTCAATCTTCCTGAGATGGTCAAGCCCAAAGGCAGGCTCTGATTTTATGGGGTAGAATCAGAGAAATCATGGAATGGTTTGGGTGGGAAAGGACCTTGCAGTTCATCTTATCCCATCCCTGCCATTCCACTGTCCCAGGTGCTCCAAGCCCCAGTGTCCAGCCTGGCCTTGGGCACTGCCAGGGATCCAGGGGCAGCCACAGCTGCTCTGGGAATTCCATCCCAGTCCCTCCCCACCGTCCCAGCCAAGAATTCCTTCCCAATATCCCATCTAAACTTGCTCTCCTTCAGTGGGAAGCAATTTCCTCTTGCAGAGAACCTCTGCCCATCTTCCTCCTAGGCCTTGAGGCCCCGGGAGGCTGAAATTGGGAAATTGGGGTCACTCCAAAGCTTTCCCTTCTCCAGACTGAACAACCCCAATTCCCAACACTCCAGCTCCAAAGGGAGTCTGAAGTTCTCTGGAAGTTGGACTCTGGAAGTTTTGATGCCATTTTAGGTAAAAAAATCAGCATCCACACATCTAAAAAACTCCAGACAGATTCTGATTCTCTGCTCTGTGTATCCCACCCCAACGAGCACTTCACCAAATGTAAATAAAAACAGCTTTTCCTCTTCTGACTCGTTCCATGCAGCTTTACTTGGGCCTCCATGTAATCCATGGGATTTCTGCAGCATTTAGTTTTAACTCAGTAATTTGTATGGCTGCCTGAGGTGCTTCCAAATGTGCTGGGGCTCAGTTTTGGTCTCTTCCCAGCTGCCTAATTAAAACCATGGAATAAAAGAGTTTGGCTGAGGTGACTTTTAATTCTTCTTTCCTCCTCCTTTTATTTTTTTTTTTAATCAAAAGAAATCTTTGGAGTCAGGGGATTATTCCAAGCAGCCCCTTAGAAAGGGCACCTGCTGGAAATGCTACTGAGAAGTGGAGGAGAGTATTTTAGAAATCATTTTAGAAATCATTTTAGAAATCATTTTTTATGTGTGTGCCATAACCTTTGGCACTCAGACTGAGTGCCAAAGGGTTATGGCACACACAGAAAAAATCAAATTGCTTGTGATCCTCCTCTTGTTACAGCATCCCTTTCAGAATGGTGCCACGAGGAAAAGAAGATTTCCCCCCCCCTTTCAAAGCCTTAATGAGGATTTTGGAGCCTATGATGAGAGAACAACCCTGGGGGAGCAGGGTGTGGGTGACAAATGTGCTCAAGGATGTCCTTTGGGGAATCAGCAAAACCTGGGGGCAGGGAGCACCTTCCCACATCCAGAGGAAACCTCTAGCCTGCTGCAGACTCTTTTATGGGGGAAAAAAATCAGTGGCAAGAGGCAAAATCTTCCCCTCAACTCACAGAGAGTGAATTTGCAAGCCTGTGAACAAGGAATGACTTTTCTCCTTGTTGTGTCCATGCAGCCAAGAATCAAAATCTGGGCCTTGTAATTGTTTGGTGCAAGAACTCCCAGACTGGAGTTTGGGTTTCGTGGTATCTGGCTCAGCGTGTCCACCTCATGTGGATCAAAGCCTGCATGGTAGAATTAAGCAAATACAATCAGTGTAATGTGATTCATTCTTGTCCTGCTCAGCAGATGTTGGAACAGATGTCAGGTAAAAAAAAGAAATAAATCTGCTGGGGAGTGAGTGTGTTATTTTGAATTAGTGCATTTAAGAGAAGGGAGTATCTTTATTAATCCCATTTAAGGTGAAAGAGAGTATTTATGGCTTTGGTTCCTGGGAAATTATCCTCCCTTTGCCTTGGATTGTGGGCAGCAATCTGTGGCTCCCTATCAGGAACAGGACAGTGCTGGTGGGCTGGGACCCTTTCCTATCATCCTGCTCAGCCTAAATATCAGAAACAGCATTTAGAACACTGAGGAATAATAGGGTTGAGAATTTGGAGTAATTTTCAACCTGCTGTCAGTGTAAAACCTTTGATTTGGCTGGTGCTGTACAGTTGCCTCCATTATATTCTGGGTCTTTTCTCCTGTTTGATTAACACATTACCAAAAATCTTTCTTTTTCTGGGATTTCTACGTCAGCACTAAAACCGAGGGAGTTCTGTTACACACCTGATTAACCACAGAATTACATTAACTGCTAATTAGTGAGGCAAACTCTCTAATTTTAGGCATTTATCTGCGGCTTTAGTGACCACCCAGAGATCTCATCTCCCAGTTTGAAGTCACAACTGGAGCAGACCTCGAGCATCCCCGCTCTGCTCAGCCAAGAATGTTTCTGCAGAATTTAAAAGCTCTGCCTCCTTTGTTAGCCAGAACTCCACAAACCCTAAAAAACCCCTCGTAGCTGATAAGGAGCTGCTTGGAAAAGTGCCTGGCCATGAGTAACCCATCTCAAATTCCAGATATTCTGAGGAAAATTGCTTGGTCTGCCAGAGCAGTAGTGCAGGACAGGTTGGTGGGGATGGGAAGGGAATTTCTTCCATGTTCAGTGAGATCCCTCTTTGATTATTCTGGGTTTTAATCAGCTGATGGGAAAACCTCAGGATCCAGGTGTTTTTTCCTCATCAGTTCTATTGGCTGGAGAGCTCCAGCCACCACTCTTTTAAAAGGAGGAGAAATCAAAACAAACAAATGGGAAGCTTTGGGGTGACTCTGCTTCTCCACTCAGCATTTTTATATCAGAAAATAACATCAAGCCCTTCATCTTCGAGGGTCATTAATTTCTTCAGGGATCCTGGATGGTTTCCCTCTGAATCTCTGTGGAGATGCTGCTTTTTATAACCACCCCAATGTCACTGGGGAAAGTTTCTGCAGCCAGCACATTCACTGAGCCACCAGTGCTGACATTTCCCCTGTGATGTGGCTTTGTTAACTCTGTCTGGCCGTCCACATAAGGTCATTCCTCGCAAGAACCAGCAATTCCACATCTGCACTGCAGCAAACCAGCAAAATCCAGGCTTCAGTCACATTATTTCATTTATTACTCATCGCCCTTCATGATAATTTGAGTCCTTTTTTCCGATTTTCTCCTTTTCTTTGCACGTTACAGCTCTGTCCACTGCACACAGAGAAGTTGCCATGTTTTGGAAACCTTTCAAGTGGTGAACATATTTAGATGTGTGCCTGAAACACGAGCCTGTGTTGTTGCTATAAGGGTATGGATCTTACTTTAGCTACACGGCTTGGGAATTCAATTAGCAGAAGAATGTGGAGCAGGAGGCAGCAGAAAGCTGCTGGTTAAAACTCTCCCTAATTCTGATTTTCTCTGGGACCCTCATCCCACCACTTCACCTCCACACGTGCCTGATCCTTTCCCATTCCTTTATTGCCCCTCTCGCAGAATCTGCTCCCAAATGCAGCACACAGGCTGGATTTTGGATCCAGACCCCAAAGCTCCTACCCGGGCTCATTTCCAGCTGTGTATTTGTAAAAAGGCTTTTCCTGAAGAAGCCTTTTCAAAGAGAACAGATGCCCACACCTTGCTGCATTTTGGAGAAAGCTGAAATGATCCCTGAAGCAAATCCCTTCTGTGACCCATTCTGTGACCCAGGGGCTGAATTCTGTCCTGCTTTTACCTAGCAGTTGCACCACAATGCTGCTGCTTGGCCACCACGGGATTATTTTCATTTTTTTTTCCAAAACAGAGGAGACAGAGCAAAGAAACGCTCCAGGCAAAATTCCTGCACACAAAGTGCTCGAGCCCTAAAGGTGTGATGAAAGCATAATCCTGCACATAACCCTCAGTTCTGCTGCCTAAAATAATACTCCAGGATGCTGGCAGGGGAATACTACGCTTCCTGTGAGTGTTTCAGTTCACATTCTCCCAAAAATAACACAGCGACTGTTAACACCTGCACTTTTCAACATTTCCTTGCTAACAACAAGGAGATTAATGGGTTCCATTCAAAAAGACCTTTTTGACCTCATTTATGATGTTGAGAAAGTCAGGAAATTGCCTGCTAATCCAAAGCTTGATAATCCCAGGTTTCTTCAGGAAAGATCCCGGCTCGAAGCGTTCAGCGGGAGAAGGGCTGGATCCAGGTGGGACAGGATCCACAGGGACTCACAGCAGGTGAATCCTCCTCCCTCTGTGTTAAGGGATGAAGAGGAGAGGTGGGAACGCAGGAACAGAAGTTACTCAACCTTCCCAGGGCTGCAGACCACAGGAAAAACTTCATTTGGCCGAGATTCACTCCCATTTTGGAAAAACACGGGAAGAGGGGAGCCCGGGGGGACTGCAGCAGCTCCCAGGGGCTCTGGGCAGGACCAGGCCAGGCTGAGCTTGCAGGCAGGACCTGGAGTGACCCAGCAGCCCCTGGTGGCTCCGTGCCACGGCAGCTGGGAGCTGGCATGGGAAGCAGGAGCTGCAGGTTGGCTGCTCCTGGGAGAGCTGGGGCTGGCAGATGGCACCACTTTGTGCCTCTGCCTGGGATCTCCAGAGCAAAACTCCTTCCAGTTTTTCACAGACAGCCCCAGCCTTCTGCTTTCAGTTTCACAGAGGACCGGAGGGTATTTTTTTTTATCTTTTCTTGTTTATTTTCAATGTATTTGTGTATTATAAACATGGGCCAAACCTCCAAAAGTTTGTCAGAGATGTCCAGGCTTGAGAAAACAGCCTTGCCCAGACTGTTCAAAGTACAAATATATCAGCACCTCTACCTGCTTCTGCTACAGGAAACATTCAGCCAGTTGATCAAATGCCATCTTAATTACAAGCTTTGCAAAGAGCAAAAACGAGCCAGGAAAAACCAGAAGTAAGGAGCTGTGCAGCTCCTTCACAACAGGAGGGAAAACAAACATGAAACCAGTGCTGGATTCAGCACAGGATGGGCAGGGACAAGCTGAGGATGCTTCAGAGAAGGAGCAGCCCCAAAGAAGGAAGGTTTGTGCAGGACACAGCCACTTCTGTCTGATCAATCACAGAATTCCAGTAACTGATGAAAATCTGGTCATTAGTGAGGTGAACTCTCTTTTAGCCACTTATCTGCAGCTTTAGGGACCATGCAGAAATCCCAACTTCCAATTTAATTCCATAGACACAACGGGAGCAGACCTTGAGCATCCCCACTCTGCTCAGCCAAGAATGTTTCTGCAGACTTTTACATTTCCCTGAAATCCTATTTAAAACGTTTCTTAAGCCTTTTACATTCCCCTGAAATCCCATTCGTCCTCATGAAGAAACTCAGCCCCTAATTAATTCAATTAAGAGCTGCCTTTCCTGGGGGAGGAGCTGGGTGTTTCTGTGGTGCTCTGTTCCTCATCCCCCTTTTCCCCACTCAATCCCTGCACCTCTGGAAATTGGAAAGAGCAGATTCTCTCTGGAAATCCCTGCTGGGGAGAGGTGCTGGGATAGGGATGGAGCAGAGAGCTCAGGAATTCTGTAGGGGTGAGGTTCACTGCCAGGGAAGATGGGCACATCCAGAGGGTGATGCCAGCCCAAAGGTGGCACAGACAGACCCAGCAGCACATTCCCAGTGCTCCCTGCTCTGATCCCTTTGCTTTCACTCCCACCTCCTCCCTCCTGCTCCTCTGCCATCCTTTAGTGCCCCTTTGGGCCTCTGTCTCACCCCAAACCTTTCACTGCTCAGCCCAATGAACCATCTTAATAAACTCAAAAAGATTTGATTCCCAGAGCCAGCCTGGGGTGCAAATCCATCAGGAAATAACAAGGTGCCCCCATTGTAGAGATGTTTTCCCAAACTGTACTGAGGGAGTTGTTTTGTAGACCCAAAGCAGGTGGAGGGGAGGGAAACCACAGTGGGCACTTGAATCCTGCTGCTCCCATAGGAAGTTTTCAGGCAGCTCCGAACAATTGGGGCTGAGAAAGGGCGGCTGATGTTGTGTTTGTGCACGGGGTTTGTACCCAGGGCTGGGAGCTGGAGCCCATTGTTCAGGAGCCTGGCTTCCCCACGGAGCTGCAGGAAGCACAGGGCACAGCTGAGGAGACCCTGGCAAAAGTTCCTGCAGGGATTTTCCCAAGGCATGCTTTGTGTGCTGCTGGAAAAGCAGAAAAATCAGAAATGTATCAATGAACGTATCAATACTCCTCTTTTTGGGTTGATCAGAGTAAAAATTCAAAGAAGTCTGGTCAAAATGCTTAGAAATTTCTTTTTTTTTCCTTAGTGAAAAGAAGTGAAGAATTAAACACAGCCCCAAGTGCCTTCTGATGCCTTTTTTCCAAGTTCCTTCCTCATTCCATATTCCCAGAGATCCTTTCCCTCTGGAAAGGTAAAGGAAGTTAAAGAACTAAAGGGAATTTTATTGGCAACTGTTTGATTGCCTTTGGACTTGAGGGAAATGTTGAATCTGCTGATTTCTCACTGTTCTTATCTGACCACGCTCCATTCTCTTAAACTACAAATTAAATGCCTCTGTCACTGCCGATAATGCTGAAGATGCTCAGAAAGCTCGAAATCTCTCTCAGCCTGAGACTTCTTTATGTTCTTTGGTTTCCCTCAATGAGACTATCACAAAAATTCCGTGTACAGGTCCCTCAGTTGTGTTATCACCAGCTCCACTCAGACCCAGGCATTAATAATTGCAACAGAAAAAATTTCTCAGCTGAAAGGTAAACTGGGTGATGGGAAGAATATAGAGAAAGGGGGGCAAAGTGTAAAACAGTGCAGGAAGTTGTTATCTCTGAGCAGAAAAAGTAAATATTTTTATCCAAGAAGGATATGAAATAGAGATATCTTCTTAGCTAGGGAGAGAGTGAAATGTTCTATCCTTCAAGAGCAATGGATAAAATAAAGACAGGAAATTGAACCCTGATCAGTGCATTGCTCCAGCTTGACTTGGATTTCATGTGGATATAAACCCTGGCAGGGGGTGGAAGGAGATGGGATTTAAGGTCCCTTCCAACCCAAACTATTCCATGATCCTGTGATTCCATGAAATATTCACATGGTCACAGTACCAACCTGCATTTACCCTGGCTGACCTTCACTGGTGGCCTGAAGGCTCTTGGGTGTACAGGAGCCACTTCTGAAGGGTTGAAGAACAGCAAAAAAATCCTAAAATTGCTGCTGAAAGCCTTTCTCCAACGGTGAGAAAAATAGGGTAGGAAATTCCCACCCAAATCTGAATCCTGACAAATCACTGGAAAAGCCACTGAATTTTGAGATGGATTGCTGATTTCTCCCAAGATTAAACCAGGATTAGGCTCAAGTAGCAAAAATCTTTCTGGGGGGGGGGGAAAGGCTGAGCACTAAAAGGTTTCAAGCTCAAGAAGAGCCAGAGTGCGGCAGTGGCTCCACCCAACTCCAAGAGTAATTAAATATTTTTTAATTTTTTCCTGAGAAATTAGAGAGTTGATTCAGAAACAATAACCAGGATAAAACAACTTTTCC
Source organism: Diglossa brunneiventris (assembly GCA_019023105.1). Lineage (NCBI taxonomy): Eukaryota > Metazoa > Chordata > Aves > Passeriformes > Thraupidae > Diglossa > Diglossa brunneiventris. The sequence goes on along the minus strand of CM032364.1, from coordinate 2,636,206 downwards.
TCTGCCCATCCAACTTCCTCTGCACTGCTTGGGTTCCAAGACAAACCCAGATATTCTGAGGAACAGGAAGGATTTCAAAAAACCTGCAGAGCCACCAGAAAGCTGCCCCTAGACGTGCACAGAGCATTTTGTGCTAATCAGGGAGCAAACTCCTCTGCAAAATATTATTCATGGGACTGAACATCAGCCAACTGCAAAAACATTTTCTTAACTTGTGGGTAAACAGTTTCCAGCTCTGGCCTCTGCCTCCCTGCATTATGGTAATTTCACACTTGAAAATTTCACAAATAAAACGTCCAGAGCCGCTTGCAGGAAAATTGCGGTGAATTAAAATAAGCAGCAATTCAGTTTTGTCTAAGCTGCTCTGGTCTTTGTTTCAATTTCTTTGCCTGATTTGAGCTGAGCTTCTGAATTAGGAGCAGGGAATCTGGGATTTATTTTTATTTCATTATTTTTTAAGATGCAGTTTTAGGGGACAGCGTTATTCAGAGAGCAGCAGGCAGGGAAAGAGGCACGCTGAGGTCAAGGCAGAAAGAAAAAGCCAAGTGGGAACTAAAGAGGGGGAGAGTGCCCAAAACCCACCAGATTAATCCTGCCTGCATCCATCCTCTGCCTCATTTGGTGCTGGGTTTAGAGACACAGGGCCAGGGATCTCAGGACGGGTTGCAAATGAGATTTTGAATGCCCATACTCAGTATCAGAGTAATTAGAGAGATTGGCTGAGGTTTTCATCCAGGGCACGTCCACAGGGTCTTTTTATAAAGCTCATTTATGGTTACCCAAGCAGGCACAAAGGAATGAGGCCAAAACTCTGCCTGGGACGTCAAGGACTTTTCTGAGCCAGGATCCCAGCACAGGTCATGGACTGATCCCCCAGCCCAGCTCAGCACCTCCCTCCCCACAGAGCTGAGCTCAGCTCATCCTCCTGCCCTGCCCCAGCAAAGCCCAAAGTCCCTCCTAAGCCTCAGCCCCAGCATCATCACGTTTTGGGGCTGTTGGAATGTGACCTTTCCTTCCTGGTCCCTCCTAGAGAGAAGGAACATCTCCATGCAGGTCTGTTGCCCACGTTCCAGCTCATTTTTCACCCCACTTTTGACATTCAGATCAGTCAGACACCTCAAGCCCTGGAACATTTAATTGCAGCTCGTGCCATCATTTACCTTGTCCACTAAGCCTTTGATTACATTAGGCAAGAAAGAAAATTTCATCTATGCTCTCCAGCTATTCCTTAGGCTGAAAATAAAACTGGAATTGGCCAGAAAGAGATGACATTTTTCTTCAAGACAGCTGAAGGAAGCACGAAAACTTCTGTCCAGGATATCCGGGACTTGGCTGATTCCTTCTCTTCCCTGAGTTTTCTCACCAAATGATTTTTGTTTATTTTATTTAAAAAGTCTGTTCCTCTTTGACAGGTGTCCTAGAGGCAGAAAATGTGTCTTGGCTGAGGGCAGGGAGGGAATTAGCCCTGGGTTTCTTCTCAGGAGTGATGGAAGTTTCTCTGCTGAAGGTGCGCGGCAGAAATATTCCTGTGTTTAAACTCAGTGTGATGCATTCAGGCACAGAACTTCAGGGGGGATAAAATCACGGAGAACTGAAAGGCTCCAATAAAAATGGAAACAAACTCACAGCGGCAGGTGAAATGGGAATTTTGGAATTGTAAATTGAATGGAACAGAGTATTGAACTTTACAGAGGTTTGGCAATTTCGGAAAGGAGTTTTTTTAAAATTAAAAGTCTAAATTTAAAAAAGAAAGAAAAGTAACAACAACAACAACAAAAAACAACCCAAAAAACAAACAAACAAACAAACAAAAAAAACACAATAAAGAGGCAAATGGGCAGTTAGCCAGGATCCACTCAGCCTTTAAAACACTCAGTTATCAGCAAACACATCAATTTAGTGCAAAGTTCAGTATTCTGCAAGCTTCTCTAGCAGGAAATTTGGATGAATCTGCTCCAGCACTAGAACTGGTTACCAGGAGCCACCTTGCTCCCTCCCACCCCTGCCAAAGCCCAGGGCCACCTATGGCCCTGCCCTGTTGGGACACCAGAACTGGAAAATCCCAATCCATTGGCTATTTTTTTAAAAGGCACCATCCAGGAATAACAAGATTCACTGCAAAACCTCCTGGAGATTTTTAATTTAACACCTGAACCCCGGGGGTGTGAGGATACAGCTCCTTTTCACTCATCCCTAGGCACAACTCACCCAGCTCCCTAATTCATTGATTAATTGACTCCCTAATTAATTGAATCAGCAGGAAAATGAGCCCTACAAAACTTCCCCAGCTCAGCCAGGTCAGAGTCTCAGGGCCAGGAGAAGGGAAGGGATGGAAATAATGTGGCAAGAGGAGGGAAAAGGCAGGACTGCAGTGATGGAGATTAATCCACCCTGCTTTATCCACAGCATTTTGACATGAGATTACCAAATAATTCCTGATTTTGCTGTCTATGGCTGCAAATCATCCCAAGGCTGTGGAGAAACTCAAATCTTCCCTTAAGGATGAGTCTCTGCAGGAGTTAACGGAGGAAAAATCCAAGTTTGGGGTTTTGTTTTCCACAGATCAAGCTTGAGGAAGGAACAGCAAAGGAATGAATCAGTGAGGGCTGGGGAAGGACCTCAGATTAATAACCTGAGTCAGGGGAAGACAGAGGGTAGCTGAACACATCATCAACACGAGCATCACCCCCAAACCTCCACGTACCAAAGCACCAGGAGTCAGATTTGACTTCAACCATGCGTCCTGCTCAGGCAGTTGTTTAATCACCCTAACGAACACAAACAGCCCCCCAGCATTTACACCCCCGAAATATCAGCACCCTAAACCAAAATGATGGTAATTTCACACGAAAACTGCCAGCAGAACAGACCCCTATGCACCCACAGGTAGGGGTCAGTCAGTATCTCTAATAAATTTCATAGCAGACAAATTGTACTTTGAGTAGAGGATGCTCCATGGTAATTCTTTTTTGTATCTTTTATTCCATCTTCACAGTCAAACTGCCCATTTGGAAACCTCATTTTGAAAAAAAAAAAGCAGAGGATGTACCCTTTTAAACAGATTTTGCAAATAATGGACCGGTTTATTGGTTTGGGAATGAAAAAAAAAGGAATTTCACCTCACACAAAGCCTTTTGTGAGTTCCCAGCACTACAGGATCAATTAGGAAGGCTCTCCATGACTAATAGGCGGATGGGCTTTATTTTTCCTAGAAATTTTCCTCACAGTGTTAAATTTGGAGGACCTGTGCCCAGTTTCCGTGAAGATCTGCTCCTTGGGACCCATCCGAGCACACCGTGGTCACTTTTGGGCCCTAAGAAACCAGAGAGAGCACTTTGCCACGGTGGGGGGATGCCAACCGTGGGTGAAAGGAGTGAACCCCAGCTCAGGCAGAGATCTGAAGTGTTTTTGGGATATTTCAGGGGGAGCTTCCATGCTCTCCAACGTGTTGATCCATCCAGGGGTGGCTGCTCCCTTCCTCCCCTCCGCAAGTGGAGAGGAGAGGAGGAGTTAGAAAGTTGACATGGCAAATCCCCAACCCTCTCCAAATACAATTTATTAAATCCAGCAATTAATATCAGGGAGCACTGCCTGCTTCAGCCAAGCCAATCCAATATGTGGGGAAGAAGGGAGAGCAGGAGTGATTTAGAAACTCCCATTTCTTGGACAGGGGCACACTTAAAAAGGCTGCTCTCATAAATCTGTGGTTTCTGGGCCTTTTTGGGCTGTGTGTCTGAGCACTCCCACAGCAGATAGTGGGACGTGTAACATTCCCAAGTCCATGAACCCCAGTCACATGATGGTAATTACTGCGGACCTTGAAACACAAAGACCAATAAATTCAGCATTAAGAGCACAGCTCCTGTTCGCTTACTCACAGCACAGAATTTGGACAGAATTTGCATGGGAAGGTCTTATCCCTTCAAGAATCTTGATTTCTCAACATGTTGTTGATCCTCTGGATACCTCTGACCACATGTTAGACAAAGAATATTCCACTCAAATGTCCTTAAAGGGCCAAAAATTCCAACCCAGCGGGTGCTGGCTCCTGATTCCTTGGGCCTCTTCAGAAATTCAGCATCAGGAGCTTTTGAGAGGGGGGAGTTATAACAAAGTATAAGTGAAGTTTTCCTTTCAAATACAGAGATTCTTTGGAGCACAGAGTTGAGTATCTTGGACTGACAGGATAAATACGGGATCACTTCATCCCAGGGAAGATGGATCACACGTACCCTGGTACTGAAATGGTGAAGCAGGTAAAAAATGGGGTGGGAAAAGAAGAATTCACCACCCAGTGCAGCAGATGAGAAGCACCCACATTTCAGCATCTCCCCAGAACAAACTCCTAGAGCTGAACTCTGCTTATTGTGCAAAACCTCAGAGATTATTAGAGGGAAAACCAGCACTATCCATCTCTCAGCTGCTCCACGGGTGTCTGAGCGGGTCCTGGTGTGCTCTGTGCACGCTGGTGCTGTGACTCACGAGCTGAGCAAGCACAGCCTGCCCCAGTGCTGAACTCTGTGCCACAGCTGAGCTGCCAGCTCTTTGAAGGAGATAAAAGGTCCCCAGCTCGGCCAGGACAAATTGGCACCTCTCCACCTCCTCGGAGATTTACATATGTATTTTCCAAATGAAGCAGTCATTAAAAGGCTGCTTCGCTGGGATAATTGCAATTATCCCATTCTTTCGGTGGCCCACTGTAAACAGAGAGTTCAGTGTCTTGTCTTGTGCTGGAGCAGGAGTCATCCCAATCCCAGCACTTCCTCTTTGGCAAGAGGCAATTCCATCTGAATCACCACCCGGCTCTTGCTCCATCCTCAGGCTCTGATGGTCTGATAACATTTACTCAGAACTCGGAGCAATTAAAACCAAGATGACACATTAAAACAATCCCAATTTAGAATCCATCTTTAAATGATTATTTGGAGCTGATTGGGAAACGGAATTTCTGCTCTGCAGGGAAGTCGAACGTTTCAAAATTCCCTTTCATCACAGCCTGGAATGCAACCTGAATTTGGCTTAAATCCCATCTTAGTTGGACTTTTGGCACCTGGGACTTGCAAACTGCTTAATGTCAGCTGTCACTTCATCGCAGAGAAAAGTGCAGATGTTTCCACATGGGGCGACAGAGTGGCCTCCATTAAAATGCACTCAGCACTGTCCCATTAATTAGCCTCAGGAGAGGCACAATTCCTGCTTTTCCCCCAAAGCCTTCACCTGGGCACAGCTGTGCCCCGACCACACCCAACACATGAGGGACAATTCCAGAGTCACGAGCACAAAATTCAAGAACTTTTGCCCAGCAAAGCCGGAGTTCATAAGGAGGGAGTTGTGACCTCTCTGAACTGGACGGGGATGAAATTTCCACTTTTTCATGGGAGAATCCACCCAAGGACAAATAGGGAATGTCACAAGAGGGTTTCTGCCATCAGGGAATGTCACAAGAGGGTTTCTGCCATCCTTTTTTTTTACATATAAGGGAAAGCAGCAGTCAGTGTGCGCAGGGAGCTGTCAGTGCCCATCAGGGAGATGGAGATGGAGATTCTCCCCGGCAGAGGAGCACTGTGGGCTCCCTTCTCACTCCTCACTCACTGCAGGCCCTGAATTCCCTTCTGTAGTGATGGATTCATCCAATAAAACCAGATCCAAACTTATGGAGCAAACCACAGGGAAGGGATCACACAGGAGCATGACCATGTTCCCACACAGACCCACTTCCTATCAGAAGGAAACAAAGGTTTTTGTTGGAAGTAGCTGGGTTTGGTAAGAGTTTTGAACCGATGTTTCTGGCCAAAACCATGCTCATCCATACCCTCTGCCCAAGTTCTCTGTCATTCTTGGCTACCTGTCCCAAGGGTGAAGGAGAATGGGTGGATGAGGTCCAGACACTGCTCCATCCAAGGAGGAAAATCTCTCCCAGCTCCCAGGTTTATTTGGGTGGTTGCCTTGCTGCTCTCTGGCTGTGGATTTGACAAGAGCTGCCCTTCCCTTGCTCCTGGAGCTGGTGGGGCTGCAGTGCTGCAGCAGCCCATGGTTCTACCCCTGGTGTGGAGCATGGAAAGCCTGAAACCCCTCCCTGTGCTGCACAATCCATCTGCTCCAGCACTTGGACATGCCCAAAATTTTTTGTCCAAGCCAGGCCCGTGATCGTGGCACCTAAAGGCACCATTCTTCACCCCTGAGCTGTAAAGGGCTCTCCTCTCACAACTGCTTGAGTGATGGGTCATTACACAGCTGCCTTCACAGAAAAAAAATACTCACTGTTTCCAGTGAGTATGGCTTTTTGGTTTATTGAAGTTGCATTGGCTTGAGTGGCCTTGTCATCACCGAGTGCCTTTGACTCCTGCAGCAAAACAGCCCCAAGAAAATCCTAAATGACTCCTCTGCCATAGCTGAGCAGGTGGGGGAAGAGGGGGCAGTGGCCTTTGGAGGATGAGAACACATTTCTGACTCTGAACAGCTCCTGAGGAAGAGAATCAGAATATGGGCTCTGATTCAGCAAAGCAATTAATTATGTGCTTTAAGTTGAAGCCTTGCTTAATTCCTTTGACTCCAATGGGATTTAAGCAAAGGCTTTAGACTGAGCCGAATTCAGGTCTAAAAATTCCTCTGACGTTTTTCCCCTCCTGGATTACAGTGAAAGAAAGTGGTTATAGTGCCTGCCTCGAGAAGCAGAGGGGTGATGAACTGTGATGCACATCCAGTCTAATGTAAAGCTTTAAAAATCACTTGGCAGGAGCTGAGTCATAAATTAAGTTGCTCAACTGGCCGTGCTTTGCAACCAGAGGCATTGTCTTCCAAGGGCTCGAGCTTTACAACTTCCCAACTGTGCTGTGGCCGATCAGGAGAGACTTTACACTCGATAAGTCCTCTAATATGCCAGGGAGAGTCCCTCCCTCCCCTCCTGCTCCCCTCCTACCTCCTTAATGAGCATCCCCATTAGCTTGGGAGTACAAGGGAGTTCACTCTGTGAGCCTTTGTGTTCTTTGCATGTTAGGAGGGCTAAGGAGCAGTTCAAAAAGCAATCTGCCCAGAAACCACAGTTTATGAGTCCCAGAAGTTTCATTTGCTCAGGTCAGACTGAAAGCTTGGCTGAAGATACAGCAGAAATTTTTCTCTGTCAGGCAACAGAAAGCAGTACAAAGAACCCAGCTGTTAGGTCTCATAGCCCAGGCCTCTAATTAAAACAGTGGAAAATTAGATAACTTCACAAATTCATCACTGCCACCACTGGCTGTCAAAAAAAAAAAAAAAAAAAAGCTCGGGGGTTACCACCCACCTTTTGTTTATGTTGCTAACCAGTGTCTCCATCTTGTGTGTGTGTGTGTGTGTGTGTGTGTGCACAGAACTGAGTTTTCCTCCCTTCCCCCTGCTCGCAGCCACTTTTTTGCACCTCATTCAAAAAAACTTCAGATGGGACTGGAAAGGGGCTGTAAACCAGGTCTGCAGACGTGCATCCCCACACAGATTTTTTAAGTGTTTTTTTTTATTATGAGGGAAAATGAAAAAGGCTCAATTTTTTTTGTTCTCAGAGGAGGAGGAAGGGCAATGGTTCTTCCCAAAGATGCAAGACACAGTCGGTGTGGTGCTTCTGAGTATCTGGCATGAGGTCAACAAATGTCACTTGCAGCTCATGATCAACTCTGTATTTAAAAAACCCCAAGTAAACAATGCCTCCAGCCCTAAAATAAAGGAGGAAAGACCTTGTAGCGCCCACGCTTCAACAACAGCCAAGAAAGAAAGCTCCTATTCTTTGAAAAGTTAAATTCACCTTTGGATTACAGCGGGTAAATTCAATAGCCCTCAAAACTAAGAGGGATTAAAAGTGTCTCTTGCATTAAGCCTGGCTTTTAGAAAAATAAATGTTCCTTCAAAGAACAAAGGGGAGAGGTTCACACCTGAGCAAGCCACACCAGGTATGAACCAGCTTCTCCTGCAGAGGTCCTGGCACAGGGGACCAGGAGGGGACAGACCATGGAACCACACAGGGTGAGAAGCAGATTAAGATACAAACATTTCATAAATACAAAAGTGGAAAACTCATTTAGGGTTGGGCCTGGGAATTGTTCTCAGCTTAACTTTCATTTGAGACTGTGGGGTAGAGGAGGAACAGGGCAGATGCATCAATCCACCCCAACGAGGCGGCCAACTCCATGATTTGGTGTTTTTTTAATTATAAACCCTGTGGTTTTTAATAAAACCCCGTTTTTTTTGTTTTGTTTTGGGTTTTTTTTTTTTTTTTTTTTTTAATTATAAACACCTGAATACTCAGCTCTCAACTGAGTGCCTGAATTTTTGGGCAGAGCCCAAGCTGCCAAAGCTGGTGAGGGCAGCAGGTTCGATGTCTCCTGTCCCACCTGCCAGGGCTGGGGACCTGCAGCTTGTGCTGCTCCACTGCTTTCCCTGCCCTGCTCTCCTGCAGCGTCTGGGAAACGTGGAAAAGGAGCCTTGTTTTGGCAGAAAAAGCAGGATTGCAAGAGCATGGATAAGAATAGAGCTAATAAAGACACTGTCCAAGATGAGGAGAAAGATGAGACAAAGATCTACGTCAAGACCGTGGCTACATTGACCCATTAATTAATTTCCAGTCGCAGAGCAGGAATAACTTCCATTCCAGAGCAGGAATTTGCTCCCCTAGTGAAATAAAGCATATTTGCTGGGAGCCATTTGCTGAAAGGCTGCACGGAAAGCACATGTGGTCACTCCAACCAAACACATCTTGCCTCGTGCCAAGGGGAGCTGAGGGCATCCAGAGCCCCCCCAGCAGCTCCAAAGTGGCTCCATCAAAGCTTTGTGGGATCAAACACCACAGCTGCTCCCGGGGTGGCCCTGAAGGATGGAGCTGAGGGTGAGCACGTGCCTACACAGCCCTGGCTGGAGTCACTGCTGGCATCAGGGGCTCCCAGCCAGCCAAACCGCCGTGATTTGTGCCTTTCTATAATTGGCACAGCCCTTCCCAAAAGAAAAAAACAAAAGCAGCGCCACCAACCCCTTCCCAGCTCTCACCAACAAAAGGTAAAGACATTGAGAAGGACGGCATTCTCTTGTCACACGTTACCTTCTAAATCTTGAGTCTTCCTTTGTACTCTGACAGTAATTTCACATATAGACATGGCTGCCAAGCGAGGTTTGTTTGATGTTCTTTCCTGCCTTTGTAATGGAGTTTCCTTTTAAGCAGGAGGAGGCGGAGGGAGAGGGGATGACAGGGGCTTATAAATATGGAAAAGACACTTTTTGGCATAAAATTCACGTCGCATTTAAAATATCTCTGCGACTCTTTTCTTTTTCCCGCCCGTGAAGCCGGCCACCTTTGGGATTGTCCACTTGGAAAATCTACGGTTAAAAAAAGAAGCACAGAAGGGAAAATCATCATGGCTGGAAAACATTCAAGACTTTGGGAAGCAAAAAAATAGCCCCAGAAAAAATCCTCTGCAGATCCTGGAGTGATGTCAGTGTTCTATGAAAGGCCACACTGCCACTGAGGCACCTATGACAGGTAAAGTCAAGGGAGCAATGAGTGAGCTGGTGCTCTCTGGAGTGGCCAGATCTTGGAAAACTTATGCATCCCATAGGAGAAAGGCCATAACACCTGTCCTAGGTCTCAGCAATACAGTTTGGGATGGTTTCCCCATGTTCTCCATAGACAAGGCAAAGCTGGTGAGGATCCAGCCTGCTGTGACTGTGATTCACCCATCAGAGCTGTAAAATTACACCTCAAAGTGAGTGATCCCAAAAATCCAAATGGCATTCCCAAGGTTACAGAGGAAGAGCATGAGGGAAGGGAGCAGCTGTCATCCAAAAGCAGGTGCCTGACCCTCAAAGTCACCGTGCTGATGTTCCCAGAGGACCAGACCTGGCATCCTTCCACATCCAGGGCACAAAAATGACTGATCTGAAACAACACATGATGAAAAGGACGGGTTGGAGTTGTGTTATTGGGAATTGTGTTATCCCAGGAAGAATCTGAATGAGGATGAGATGTCCCAGGAATCCACCAGCCGAACACAGACAGCTGCTGTCCATGGGTGGCTGGTGAGCTCAAGGCTCAGCTCCACTCAGATTCCACATCTCCATTCCCTGAAACTTGCTCGGAGCTCCTCAGGAAGGACCCACACGTCTCCCTGCCTTTTAGCAAATAACGGATGTGCCTTTCATTTATCCCCAGGACTCTTCCCTTCAGATTGCTCTTGACACTCCACACTTTGCCTGACACATGAAACCCCCCTCCTCTGATAAATTTATGTGCCTTATAAACAAAAGCTACGAAATAGCCAACGGCCCCACATCTCTGCCAATTTCAGCATATGGAAGAACAAGGAGAAGACAAGGGATATATATATGTATTTTCTTTTTTTTTGTAGGAACACCAGAGTTTGAAGCAGAAAGCTCCATTAGTCCAGCTAATGAGGGATTGTTCCCCGTGGTATATTCCCCTCAGCACTAAATGACTCAAATGATAGCCCTTCCAACACTTCCCAGGGGAAACTGTTCCACAGCCTCATAGATCACACTGTCAGGAGCTTTTGGCCAGATGGATTTCAAAGGCTACGAAATGTGCTCGAGTGTTTGGCTTGGAAACCCTTGAAACGGTTTTGGGCTCTCATATTTGCGATGCCACAGGCATGACTTGAGCTGTTGGAGCTCAGCACCCAAGTCCTGCACACCTCTGTCCCCTGCACGCGTCCCCACGTGCGTGGGATCGGGCTCAGGGAAAGCTGCTGCAGGAAGGAGAGCCCTGAGTGTTTGTTGCTCTCTGGGCAACTGCAGCCTAAATTGTCTTGAAGGCTTGAAAGGTTTGGGCTGATGTTATTCCAGGGGGAAAAAAAAATTCAAAAAAATCCGGGTGTTTGATGTCGTGGGGTTGCCAAGAAGTGTCTGTAAAGCTACCAGAGGAATTCTGCTGGAGTTTCCCTGTTGAACTGGGGCCCAGGAGCAGCAGATCCTGGTTTTCTGCAGGTGGTTTTCTGTCAGCCTGGCTCCAGAAGGTGGAAATCCCACCTGGCTGTGCAGCAGGTGGGATCTGAGCTCACTCCTTTCCAGGTCCCATCTCCATTTTTGGCTCAGTGGCACTGGACACATTTATCCTGCGGATAAACAGAGGATTTGACAATTTCCCACTGGAAGGAGCAGAACGGCTCTGCAGAACCCTTCCTGAGGAATTTACCTAGAGGAAGTAAATTTACCTGAGGAATTTACCCAGAGTACCTAGAGGAATTTATGTGGGTGAATCAATGGTTCCACACACTGAAAAACTGAATTTAAAACAACAACAGGCAGGAGTCTTCCTGCACCTGGAAATCACCTCCTGTTCTCTTCCAACAGCACAGGTTGGATGTTTCACCCACAGATCCACTCTGGGAGAAGGCATTGCTTGGGAATAATTCAGGATTAATTCAGAGGAGCCTCTTCCAGGCAGGAATCTGGGATTGGGTGTTCTCACACAGCTCAGCAGCTCGAGGCTTTCTTCCTTCTCTAGACTGACCTGAATTTACCTCCTTCAGCCCCAGCATTCTCCCTCTAGAAGCTGTAAATCTGATATCCCAGCTTTCTTCGAAATGGGGATCTTGGCAAAGCTTTGAGGTGTTTGAGAGTGGGCAGAGCAACCCCTTTTGTCATCATCTGCATTAACACAATGCCTATAGTTATCTGCCAGGACCCTGATGCTGTACAAACACAGAAATGGGACCTGCTTTACTCTGAACTGTTTAATCCACTCGGGCTATGACTTCAAATGTTCTGATTTTAGACCTAAAAATAACCCAGAATAGAATGTACTCTTCTCCTGTTACCATCCCTACCACCAAGGGGAGAAATAAGGAGAAGTCCAACCACTTTTGAGGATGAAATGTGATAACAGGTCCAGCGAGGGAAATAAAAGCCATATAAACCGATCTAAATGCATGCAAAATGCACTCACTTTCTTGGCAGGATGAATTTTTATGCAACTCAGGCAGGGAAGTTACATAAGGAATTCCTCCCCATGCACTTTACTGGGAAGTAAAGATGTCACTGGAATTCCTGTGTGATTAAAGTAGAGGAGAAATGTTTATGGGAGAAACTGGTCTGAAGGAAAAAAAACCTCACGGGTGCTTCTTTCCCAGCTCTTTATAGGATTGAAATCCCTGTGCTGGTGTGGGTAAAGTCTTTGTGGGTAAAACCCTTTGAAATCCCTGTGCTGGTGTGGGTAAAGTCTTTGCAAACCATCCAGGTTCGTATGGGGCATCCCATTTCCACTGTCAGAGACAATGGGGATGGGATGAGGATTTAGGCCCTGCAGCTCTTTGACACATTTCAGATCTCTGGAAAGGGAAAACTGGGGATAAGCCATTCCTCTGGCTGCGGGCAGGCGCTGATGATCCAACAAAAACACTTCTGGGAATCAGGGCTGCTCTTTGATATGGCACACAGGGGGATTTTTGTTGGGTTGTGTAACACAACACCAGGTAGATATGAAAATGAGAAGCTTTGATGGATCACACCTCTCCCAAAACCCATGGAAGAGGCTCTGGAAGCAAAGCTGACAGGGATTACTGCAGATAGAGCTGCATTCCTGCAGCACATTAAGCTGCTTTGTGCCATGCCACGACTTGATATGGTAACGTAACACAATGGGGCAGGAGAGCACAGGGAGAGGAAGAGAAGGGAAGGAAGGGTTTGTTTGGGGAAGGATTATGTGCTTCCGATGAGGGCATTCCCTCCAAGGGCTGGGTGGGTGCTCACATGGGGAAGGGTCTGCTAAAGGACAGGTTTTGGGTGTCCTTGGGCTTCTCAACACCAACAACCTGGAATCAAAAGAATTAAGCTCAAGTGCGGGCTGAAATTTTAATCTTTCCTCACATCCAACCCAAACATTGTTCTGCTTTCTTAAGGGATTAGTAATTATTATGACAAATAACATTGCTTCATCCCCAGTTACCCTGCAGTTTCTTGTGAGCTGCTTCCCCAGACCTCACACTGCTGGAGCAGCCACAACTTGTGAGGAGAATTTGGAGAGTCATGGGTTGGGCAAGAAATAAAATACTTCATTTAGGCACTTTTTCCTTAATTCTATTGCTATTCCTCTACTCTCATTTAACTCATTTTATCCATTTATACATTAATATTATCCAAGCAGCCACCACTTGTGATGAGGGTTTGGAGAGTCATGGGTTGGTCAAGAAATAAAATACTTCATTTGGGCACTGCCTCTTTTTCCTTAATTCTATTCCTATTCCTCTACTCTTATTTAACTCATCAATTTCTACATTAACTTTATCCAGGCAGCCACCGCTTGTGAGGAGAGTTTGGAGTCATGGCTTGGGCAGTCAAGAAACAAAATACTCAATTTAGGCACTTTTTCCTTAATTTTATTCCTATTTCTCTACTCTTATTTAACTCATCTTATCAATTTCTACATTAACTTTATCCAAGCAGCCACCACTTGTGAGGAGAGTTTGGAGAGTCATGGGTTGGGCAGTCAAGAAACAAAATACTTAATTTAGGCACTTTTTCCTTAATTCTTTTCCAACTCCTCTGCTCTTATTTAACTCATCCATGTATAGATTAATATTATCCAAGCAGACACCTCTTGTGATGAGAGTTTGGAGAGTCATGGGTTGGGCAGGCAGTCAAGAAATAAAACATTTCATTTAGGCACTGCCTCTTTTTCCTTAATTCTATTCCTATTCCTCTACTCTTATTTAACTCATTTTATCCATTTCTAGATTAACATTATCCAAGCTGAAATTTTGGCAAAGATTCTTAAAATTCCTCGCAGTATCTTGGTTATTGTAGTCAAACAACCTCTCAAATTTCAGTCTATAGAGCAAAATACTCAGTTTCCTATTAAAAAAATAATCCATTTTCAGTAAAGACTTTCCCAAAATCCACTTATCTTTCCTTACAATGCATTTCTGGACCTCTCTCTGTTGCAGAAGGCACAGATTGATGGCTAAACGCTATGGGAGGAGGAGGAGTTTCTTTTGAAAGGTATATCCTAAAAAATACCTAATAATCCTTTGGAAAGGCCACATTGGAACAAACTCTGCCCATGGCAAGTGCTCTCACTAAAACTTGAGCGCTCATTTAAGTGCTTTGCAAAATCAAGGCTTAAATTCCTGGCTTTATTCAGCTTGATAGCAGTGACAGAATGAAGACAGGGGGATTATTTTATAAAAGGTTCTTTTGCCTGTGTTTCAGCAGCTCTCACTGAGAGCTCAGCAACAATCCCAGTGCTGTTAAACTTTTTCAGTGAAGAGAAGGGTCCAAACACTGAAAATTGATTTTTAATATTTGGCAACACCCCTGAAGAAGAGATTTTAAATCCATCCTCAAGGGTTGTCTGAGCTGGGGTTTGGGGCCCTGAGCTCTGGGGGAGGCTGTGCCTGTCACCTGAGCAGGGCTGTGCTGCTCTGAGCCAGGTTTTCCTTGGAAAAATCCAATCTGGGCATCTCCTGATGCTGAACTTCATGTCAGCATGTCCAGGATGGACATAAATCAGGAGAGCTCTGTGCAGAAACACAAACGAGCTGCAAATCCCTTCCAAGGAGCTGGGGAGGGCCTTACATGAGCTGACATTCCAGCTCTGCTGGGTTTAAACCATCTTGGATGGGACAACATCAGCTGCGTTCCCAAGAAAGCTCAGGAGAAGTTTGTCAGCTGGAAATTCTGCCTCGTTCACACACAAAAATCCCAGAGAGTAAAGCACTAAGAGGATAGAAGGTGACAAACGGTATAAAAGCAGCACGCATTGATCCAAGATGTCATTCCCAAAGAGGAATAAAACCCATAAAGATGGTGAGTTTTACAGGAAAGCCATGCACAAGCTCCTGGAAAATCTTTCAGGTGGGTGTGAAGATGTGAGGACACAGAGAAATCTGCTTTGGTGCCTGGAAATGGATCTTAGGGAGGTCATAATCAACCTGCACATTCCACCTTCCATGGTACAAAGAGCTGGGTGTGATTTAAATCAAATTTTCAATTCTCTCTTCAGCTTGGCCCATGATTCTGAGAGCGTGAGGCCTAGCAATGAGCTTTGGTTGGATTGAAGGTTTTTCAGTATTTTCAGGTGTCAGTGCGGGCCCTGAGACACAGATCCAGCAGGGCTGGAGGCGCTGGTACAAGTTTTCAAGGAAAACAACACCTACATTTCTGCCAGATCATTTTAGAGCAAAGCCTGAGGTGCAGCCTAACCCCAGCAGGACTCTGTGCCCTTGGTATCCATCCCAACCTGGTGTTCATGCCCACTCCTGATGAGAATGATGGCATCCACAATACCCTGCAGTGGTTCTGAACTTTCAACATTCAACATTCCCCGTTTCAATCTCGAGCCCAGTCCTGGCTGTTCCAAGGGGATTTATCCAAGGAGCAGCTGTAGTGACACAAACCAGCATCTCCTGGTGTGCCTGCAGCCCCAGCATCGACCTCATCGCCGTGGGGATGGGGGAAGGCGAGAGGGCAAAAAGGGAACCACTTGGATTCTTGGTCTCAAGCCTGAGGGCACTCACAGAAAGGGATTTTTGTTCATCACAAAAATTGAATTCACACCATTTCCCAGCTCCGAGAAGACAGATGACATCAGCCCCTTGGCAGGAGGTGCTTCGGAGAAGATTCTAATCCATGTTCTGACAGCAAAATTCACTGGAGCTGTTGCTCACGCTCTGTCCAAGGTTTGATCATGGCTTGAATGTGGACCTTGTGCTGGCTGACAGCAGAGAAAGCTTTGTGGCAGCTGACAAATGAGGTGGTACCCTATAGATTCAAGCATGATTGTGATGTACAGCATCAGCCTCAGAGCCTGAACTGAGCAGGGGATAAGGGCTGACACTAAAATCTACTTGGGCTCAAAACAGCAGCATGTGCTGCACACTCCCCAGATTGCTGCATCTTCATCTCTGCCTGTGGGGAAAAATAAATGGACATGTTGGACCAAATCCGTGGTCCCTGTTGTTTTTTATGGCTGCTTTACAGGCTACAATTCACAAGTGAGTAGATAAGGCTGATCTGGAGTAGTTATCTGGAAGAAAAACACTGGAATATTTCATGTATTGAGCACAGTAAAGGACTCGGTTTCACAGCTTGAGGTTGGATCTGTTGGGATTTATCATCCTTATCCAGAGCCCAGGGCAGCTGGCAGTGGCATCAGGGTGATTCTCCAGTCCATAAGCAGCTGAGGAGTCAGAAGGAGTTATTTCTTACTGGGAATATATCAGACAAATCCGTTGGTGTTTAATTGAATCTGTCATTAGCACAGTGACCACCTAATAATTACAGCAGCCCAAAGATGTGGCCTCATGTCCCAGCCCTCTGCCATGGCAATGGCCAGGTTGTATTAGGGGTGAAAATCAGGGATCATTCCAGATTCCACAGAGGACTGTCTCTAAATCCACCACAGGAAGCAAGGAAAGAGCACCAGCAGGGCTGCAGGCAATGATTGAACTCCTGAACCCTGGATTTCCACCTTGGCTACTGACAGGCTCTGGTCCCAAGCCCAGATCAGGAGTTGCCCCCTTGTTGCCCCCATGAGAAGCTGAGCCCAGAGCAATTCTATGCTGTGACTCAGAGCAGTGTGGTTGGAGGAGAGAAAGGATTGAGGGGCAACTCCAAGGAGACTTGGCTGAACGTCGCCTGCCTTAAAAGCAGAAAGTGCATCTCCCCTTCTGCCCAAACCCTCATCCAGCAGCTGGAAATCCAAGGCACACTCCCTGTCTGAGCCCCCTGAGCTGCAGCTGCTCTGCATCTCCTCCTCTTCCAAGCCAGGGATTTTCTGGTGCAGCCAGAATGATCGACCCAAAGGAAAGCGCTGCCATCCTAATTAAACCTTTTTTTCTTGTCCTTCCTTCTGCCCGCCTTGGCTTATGTTCAAGAGAACAAGAAGGAAATAACCAAACCCCACAATTAAAGAGCGCCAGGACAGGCACCAGGAGCTGGTTTAGTTTCTTACAGTGTCCAGCACAGAGAGGAGCAGGGCTGGAGCATGCCAGCAGTTACAGAATCATTAAGGTTGGAAAAGACCTCCAAGATCATGGAGTTAAACCTTTCTCAGTGCTCTCTGCAGCTGTGCCTGGAACTTGAATTGCTCTGGAAGTGCACTACATGTGGACATGCTTTAAAAAAAGATGTTGAGATTAGGAAAACATTATTTCACTGCAGGAATAAAACATTTCAGCTGCCTCTGCTGCTGCTCAGTGGGAAAAATCTTTTCCAGCAGAAAGAGGACTTTGTGAGGAAATAAAGGGACACACTCTAGAAGAAGCTGGGATTTGGGATCTGGGTGGTTTGAGGCATGGAGGTGCTGGAGAACATTTTAAACTGGGTTTTACCCAGGTTGTGCTGTTCCTCAGAGGGTTCAGTGACTGCAAGAGGAGCAAGTTGACACCACAGCTCCTTCCAAGGAGGAAGGATTTGGCTCTGAACATCACCATGGCACCACCAGAGGGAGATCCTGAAAGCTCCACCTGGGATTGCTGTGAGACGTGGATGTGTCCGGTGTCAGGTGGATCTGACACACCCTGGAGCATCCTGCTCCTGGGAACAATGGCCAGACTTCCACACAAGCCCTTCTAGCGGCCACAATCCTGGGGTAGCCACCAGCCTCTCCAGCTGGCCCTCAGCCCAGAGCCAAGAGGAGCTGAGACATGGAGAGGGATGATCAGTTTTACACAGTTTTACACAACTTAACACAATTTAAACAGCACTTGTGCTTCTCTAACAGGACAGGAACCGTGCAAAACTTTGATTTACCTCTCGCAGAAACCCCTGGCCATCCTTTGGAGGGGTGGCCAGGCTCAGGCACCCACCAGAAGCAGGTCTGTAGGTCACTGGCAGAGCTGCCAGAGCAGAGGAGGCTCTGCCTTTCCCAACGCCCATCCCACTGCATGACACCAGAAAAAGATTCAAATTAGGGAGTGTTTTTGAAGGCAGTGTTTTTGAGAGTTTGTTTTTCTGGCTGGTTGGCCTTTTCTCCAAAGGGATAGAGTTTCTCCAAGGGAAGTTTCTTTTTGCAAAGTGACTGACCCGCTGGCAGCAGTACAAAGTTTTAGGAGATGAACTCATAGTTCTGAGTACGATCCCTCTGCGCTGTTGAGAGCTGCTAATGAAGAGGAGCAGGGAGCAGCTAGGAAGGAAACCAGAGCCAGCAGCTTGGGAAATAGAAACAGGGAACAACAAGGTCCTGCTCTGCTACAAGCATCCCAAAAGCAGAGGGGTCAAGCCCCCCAGAGAGGGGGAGCTCGAAGGGTCCTCAGTGGTATTTGTACCTCAAAATCCCTCCTCCCTCCCTCTCATCTGCTGCCTGACTCTGGGAGAGCCTAATCTCCCCGGAGTTACTTTGAAGTTAGGCAGGGATTTAGATTTGTGCCTCTTTTAAGGCAAGGCAGAGCCCTGCGGGAGAGGCGAGCGCTCCTCGCCGCCCTAACACAGAGCAGGCACTGTGGGTGACATCCTCCTCCTCCTCCTCCTCCTGCTCCTCCTCATCCCCTCCTTCTCACACGGCAAGGGATCAAACCCGCCCTTCCCAACCCTCCCAGCCCATCCCAGCCCTTCCCAGCCCATCCCAGCCCTCCCAGCCCTTCCCAGCCCTCCCAGCCCATCCCAGCCCATCCCAGCCCTTCCCAACCCTCCCAGCCCTTCCCAGCCCATCCCAGCCCATCCCAGCCCATCCCAGCCCATCCCAGCACATCCCAGCCCATCCCAGCCCATCCCAGCCCATCCCAGCCCATCCCAGCACATCCCAGCCCATCCCAGCCCATCCCAGCCCATCCCAGCACATCCCAGCCCATCCCAGCCCATCCCAGCCCATCCCAGCCCATCCCAGCCCATCCCAGCCCTTCCCAACCCATCCCAGCCCTCCCAGCCCATCCCTGCCTGCTCTGCCTCCTTCCCCCAGTCCTGGGATTCTCCATACACTGAGATTTTCTGGGAGCCCAAACCTTTCCACTGCCTGCAAACTCCCCCAAAGCTGCCCTGAAGGTGCTCCCCATCTTCTCTTAGTTCATCAGGATGGTAAAGAGGAGCTGGACCAAGCCTTGCAAAGGGAATCCCGGACCCATAAGAATCCAGGGATTATTAGAAACCTCCTCCCATCACAGAGATTTCCACCCCTGAACCTGCCTGGCTGGTGCACAGCACCTTCCAGCCCGAGCAGCTCTTGCACTGTGCAGAGGGGAACACGATATGTGCTGTTCAAACCCACTGAAGATGGATTGCTGGCCTTCCTCACTTCCTTTCCAAGGAAGGAGAGCAGAGCCAATGTCATGCTGTGAGTCACCGGAAGAGTAAAATTGAATCCTTGGGGCCAAAGCTTGGAAAGAGCATTGCCAGGGATTTTTCCCTCCTGTTTTTCAAATACCCTCGAAGTTTCTCCCCCCCTCCCTCGTCACTGGTCCGCAGCATTGCGGAAAAAGTGCCTTCAAAACACCACAAAGGGTTTTCACTTGCCAAACTACCGAAAATCTACCTGCTCCCCCCAAATTTCTATTGAAAATCTTGTTATTCCTGGGGGCTCTTCACCCCTGCTCCCCTCTAACCCCCAGCACAATGAAGGCTGTTGGAAAGGGCAGCACCTGGCCCAGAGCAGGTGTCAGGAAGGCCACCCAGCCTTTGTCCCCTGGCAGGGAACAGGAGATTCCCAGCTCCAGCTTCATCCACCACTCTCCAACCAGGACAGAAGGTGTCTGGGATCGTTTAACGTCCCAGAGGGAATCATGGGGCTTTACTCTGAGCCTGTGGGGGCATCCAGGCAAGGATTTGATTCGGGGCAGTGTGAGATGTGTAGCACCTCTGAGGTTTATAACTTGTAGGAGCTTATCTCCTTTTGCATCAAGAAGTGTCTGGGAAGCAGCCAAGGGCACACAGCAGAGGAGATAGCAAGCGGGAAGGGAGAGGAAAAAAGTCAAGGGGAATACAGGCATATTTATAAAAATCAGAACAATAGTTTCCCTGAGCTGTGATAAGAACCATTTTCTATTTTCTACCCACAAAAACACAACACTGATTTTTTTTTTCCCCCCCCCACGTGCATTTCTCCTCTTTTCTTGAAAAGAAAAAGCCAAACCCCAGCACTTTGCCTGAAGCCAGAGAGCAGCAGCGAAGGTGGAAGGGGTTAATCCTGGTGCCTCCCAGGTGGGGAGAAGCCTGCAGCCTCGGGGAAGGACCCTGGGGCTGGTGGTGCTGCCAGGGTGAGTGTTTGTTAAACCAGCTCAGTGCACAGCGTTGCAGTTTGAGGGGATTGGCAAGAGCATCTCCAAGGGTGGCCTGGAGTCATAAACAAGCAGGGCTTTGCATCCCCAGCCAGCAAGGCTGAGCTTTGCTGGCACAGCTGCGTCGAGCAGGATCCCTCTGGCTCCCTGCCTGGCCCTTGCAAGTGTTATCAATCGCCTGCTTCCATGGACGTTAAAGAAATCAAACTTTCCTTCTTGCTCTTGCACCCCCTCCCTTTAAATAGCAGCTTAAAAGGAAACAAATTTAGAGCAAGGTCAGAGGGATGCAGAGGCTGTTTCTCATGCTCTGAGGAAATCCTAGCTGGTGGATGGCGGAGGGAGTTATCTCCCAGCCCTATCTGGACATGAATTCAGAGCAAGGCTGGGAGGGATTTCCCAGGAAGTTACAATGCTGCCCCCAGCCCCTGTTCCTCATGGCAAGGCAGGATCCTCTCTGCTCACCATTCCCAGCAGATGTCTCAGAGCAGATCCCACACAGCAGTCCTGTCCAGGATGGGTGCATCCCTGGAAATGTCCAAGGCCAGGTTGGATGGGGTTTGGAGCAAGCTGGGATAGTGGAAGGTGTCCCTGCTCATGGCAGGGGGGTTGGAACTGGATAATTTTAATAATCCTTCCAATCCAAACTGTTCTGTCATTCTCTGATGATCCCATGGCTGTCATTTGGCCTCTGCGTCCAACAGCAGCATCTCCAGACCAAAACCCCCTGAACTGACATAGAACCACTCCTCTGATTTAAAAAACCTGCTCACCTGAGCTCACCCCAGGACTGAATCACATTTGATCCAGGCTAGATCGGTGTTTGTAGCTCCCTCTGGGATTAAAGCATTACTCAGGCATGCTTGAAGATGGAAGCAGCACTTTCGATATCTATTTACCCATGCAGAATTAGATGTAAGCTTCTATAATTAAACACATCCTTCACGAAGCTAAGGAGAGCCACAGAATGCTTCCTCCCCATATAGTCACCCCAAGGTGCTGCAGAGTATTTCAGCTGAACAAGAGTTTTAACAGTTTTTAGCTAAAACCATTCTCTCTGCCACCCTTGCAATTTGTCATGGGCAGGTCTTTGTCAGGTGAGGAGTGACCCACTCAGCTGCACTTGGAAACGACAGAGTTGGGAGAAGAAATCAACTCCCACCAGGATTCCTCATCCACCACAGGGGATGTTCCCCCTATCCCCAACCCCTTTAAATCCCAAGGTAACATCTCCCCTTTTCATTCATCCACTTAGCCCAAGCAAGTCCAAACAGGGAGAAATCAAAGAAGGATTTTAAGTCCATGTTTAAAACAGCTTATGGATTTTGGAGTTCCTTCCAGCTCCATCTCAGCAACGTTGTGCTGCAAGCCAAGGTTTCGGACGTGTGTCATCGGGGATCGCAGTTACAAATGAGATTAAGGAGCGAAATAAAAATCACTTGAGCTGGAGATAACTCACTTGCTGGCAGGCAGCGAGGGCCTGAATTGATCTCCTGGCCCATGCAGGCTTTTCCATCTGCCAATAACACCCAGCAATTCGTCAGTGCTGCAGCATGCAGTGTTTATAGCCTGGGGTTGTAATGAAATCAGCATCTCCCACAGGGAGCTTAACCCTCCACAGGCTGACACAAGTGGCCCCGGTGGAGCAGAAAGGAAATACCCAGCCCAGCCCTGGCTTTGACGCACAAAAGTCTCAGAAATCATCAGAGCTCTACACATGAACACCTGGAGAAGGGGTTTAGATCTGGTGGGACACCCAAAGCTGCTCTGGGAACATCCACAGGGCACAGGTCCCCCTTTCCCACCTCTGTGGGTGGATTCAGGTGAGCATCAGCTTGGGCATTGCACGTCCATTTTATCAGCCCTTCAGGGGCCAGGCTCTTGGTGTGTCAGACCTGGAAAACCATTCCAGAGGGGCTTTGGGACTGCTGAGAGAGCTTCATTTGGGACCTCTGTCCAATTGTCCTGTATGGACTCCATGAGGTAACAAACACAGACCGTGGAATCAGCCTTCCCACACAGGCAGGAGCCTGGATCTGGACACGTTTAGAGTCTCTGCAAAGCCTTCCAGGGTTTCCAGTCATAGTCCTACCAGTGCAGCCCACTTCCAGATGTTGGAGATCTTCTCCATCTGCACTTCCAGGGGCAGCAGAGCTGTGCCCCCCACTCAGCCAGCAATGACTCTGAGCCTGTCCTTCCATCAGCACCCCAAAGAACTGCTGTGGGATAAATCACACCCTATAGGCACTGCAGAGCCTTCCATTTGCTTTTCCTTCCCCCAACAAACTCCTTCAGGCACGAGACATTTTTTCCAGCCCACGCTTTCCTAAAGGACACTGTGAGGTTTTGTATAAACAAAGAAATGAGGCACGACAGTTCGAGACTGAGGAGAAAATATCACAACCATCCCAACAACATCAACAGTTTAGAGAAAACACTTGGAGCTGTCAATACCCTGCTCTGAGTGGTGAAAGGTTTGGGACATATTCCAGTTTCGAGTAAGAGACACTTTGCTGGTTTGCTTGCAAATCTTGGGGTCAGACTGCACTTCTCAGCTGCAATCCAGAAATGGTTCTGACTCCGTGGCAATAAGAACATGGAAAAGTCCAAACCAGGATAAATGCTCGCAGCCATGAAAAATCTGAAATTAAAGAGCTCTCTGCCAAGAGAGGAGCTCAATAGTTTGGCTCCCCAAAGCTCAGGTCTTAAAATATATCTCAGAGATCCATGGCTGCACATTCCTGACCCCAGGCTGCTGTGTGCACAC
Source organism: Diglossa brunneiventris (assembly GCA_019023105.1). NCBI lineage: Eukaryota > Metazoa > Chordata > Aves > Passeriformes > Thraupidae > Diglossa > Diglossa brunneiventris. The sequence goes on along the minus strand of CM032364.1, from coordinate 2,613,265 downwards.
GTGGCCAGGGTGTGCAAAAAAAGTCGGATTGATCCTGGTAGAGGCGCCTGGAGCGAGGCTTCCTTCCTTCCTTCCAAAACAAATATCCACTGGGGCAGTGATCCCAAAGAGCTCCTGAATGAAGCTCTACAAGCCCTGCTGAGCCCTTCACTGTGCCATGAACCCACACTCAGGGCCAGGCTCGCCTTTTGGGCACAGATTTCCATGTTCTGGGCAGGCCTAGCACGGCTTTCTCAGCGTTCTGGGAACAGAGCCCACAGGAGGATCTTGACCAAGACTGGAGCCAAGCTCAGCAGACTGAGCCATGTTTAAATCCAGGTGCCAACAGCAGAGATAACAGAAGTGAAGAACTGAAGTAATCAAAGGTGTTACTCATCCATGACTTGGAGTGGAAGCAGAGCCAGGAGCCCAACCCAGGTGAGGAACCAGCAGTGCTTGGGCAGATGGGCACCATCCCAGTGTCCAATCCCAGAGGCAGCAGCTGGCCAGGACAGGGGGAATAAGGGCAGTCAGGGCTGAGCTAGTAAAAACAGAGCCCAGGAATGCAGGGATGATGAGTTTGGGTCACCTGTCTGATGGGGAGAAGGAGCCACCAGCTACGGAAATCAAGGCGCTGGACTTGCGTGCCCCTGCAGGGCTCGGGGATAAAGAGCTCCTGGATTATTGGGGTTTCAGCCCAGCTGATGCAGGTCTCACCCCAGCAGGTACCCAAATGCCCTGCAGACACCCCAGGCTGGGCTCAGCGCAGCTGTTTTGCAGCTGCATTTCGCTGGTGCAGCAGCAGCAGCGGGCTGGGCCGTGCAGATGGGCCCGGAGAGATTCCCTGCCTCCTCCAGCTCCTGAGCTCAGGCTCAGCTCCCATAAAGCTGGGTTTTATGGGCCTCCCCCTGAGTGTGAGCACGGCTGTGTGTGTGCAATCCCAGGGATTTACAATCCATTCAGGCATCGCTTGGGGCCAACATTTTCAAATGCTGTATCCAGAAGCCTGGATCCACTGGGTCTTTGAGTGGTTTTAAAGCGAGTTTATTTTGGATTTGAAAGCACAGCCCCAGCTCTTCAGCACAAATTGACTTCCTGAGCTCTCCTGCTTCCTCCAAACTCTTCTCCTGGCAACTCTTGTTGCTTTAGGATTTCTATACAACTCTCCAGCATCTCCTGAGGACCTTCCTCCCCCTCCAACCTTTTCCCCTTTTGATCACTGCAATGCTGCAAATTCAGTTGGCAACTAAACACTCTCTCAAGCAAAACTAAGACAATGAGCTGTGTCAAATCTCAGAGGCTTGAATTAATTTTAATTTGCAATATTTGCTTTTTTTCCCCCTTTAGACTTTGGATTCTCTTTCTTTCAGAACTATATTTCTATGCTGTCTATCTTTCAGGGCATATTTTCTGTTTGACATTTCTCAGTTTTCCCCCAGTGAAGGCGAGTCCAAACTCTCAATTATACCTTCCCCAAGATGGGTTTGCATGAAGACAGGGGATTTTCTCAGGAGGTTTGTCCCACACTGCCCTGCTGGAAGGGAAGGCCATGCAGAGAGCCGTGGGGAGGCTGCATCTAAAGGAGGCTCAGCAGGACTCTGAGCAGAACTGTCAGCAGCAGAAGTGGCTGCCCGGGGGGAACAGCTCTGTAATGAAACCAAGGTGGCCGAGCTGCTGACAGCTGCAGAGCAAGCCAGAGGAGAGGTGGGTTTGGGAGCAGAGGGGAATATTTCATCTTCCCTGACTTGATGAGTTTGCATTGGCACAAGACAATGAGGAGCAGATGTCAGCCAGAGATGCCAAACTACCCCGTACGTTTTTACAGCAGGAATAATGACACTCCTTCAGACCACTAATGTTTGCCGTTTCTCAACAGCATGGAGTGATTTTTCTTTTTTAGAAAAACCCTCCTCAAAGTTCTCCAAGAAGGGGTTTTAGCCAGTGCTGATGGCAGCAGCAATGATTTCACAAGGATAATCAGATAAAAGCCCCTTCCCAGGGCTAACTGGATGCTGCAGTGATTCTGAACCATCTGCATCCATCAAAGCACACTTACCTGCGACCATTAAATGTGAATTTCTTCCCCAGAACTTTCTCATGGCCCGAGTAACTTTTTTGCCGTTCCTTTTGCCTGAGGGCTCTGTTAATTCCTAGAAATTGTACAATCATTTAGGTTGGAAAAGACCCATAAGATCATTGAGTTCCGCGTAATAATTCCTCTATTACAACAACTTTGGAAACTCTTGGAAAACTGAAGAGCTCAGCTGGGCTCAATTTCATCGTGGATGTACTTCTGAATAAACAAAATTCAGGAAGTTTCAAACCCAGAAAATGACCTATGAGCATCCAACAGATTCAAGGTTAAATGGTTAAGCATTGGAAGGGGCTGCCTAGGGAGGCGGTGGAGTGCCCATCCCTGGAGATACTCAAGGAATGACAGCTCTGGTCTGGTTGACAGGGTTGTGGTTGGCCAAAAGTTGATGATGATCTTGGAGGTCTTTTCCAGCCTAAATGATTCTGTGATATTGGAAAGTTTAGGATTTTAAGGCTTTGTTCTCATGGGTACCTGTGGAGAATTAATATTCTGGTTTGGTTTTATCATTCTTTTCTTGGCTGTGCACTTCCATGTGATCACGTAAAGAAAAACGTTTTTGAAGCATTCCCCTGAAAAACAAGATCCATCCCAAGAAAACACCCCAACCACCTCGGGGTTTTTTGTGAAAGCACAGAGAAAAGAGGGAATTACTCCATGATGTCATCAGCTGAACTGCAACTCAGAAAGTGTTTAATTTGCAGCGTTTGCAAGACCTGCATTTTTCCTGGAAAGTTCCTACAAATCCAGTGTCTGAACTATAGTTACCTCTTTACAACCTGCCAGATTTTTCCCCATTAATGAGACACTGTTAAATATTCCAGTTCACCTTCCACAAATCTATTGTGGCCTGTCCTGGAACCCAGCTCATTTCTGTAAATGCATATATTATTGTCTTGACTTCCTCCTGCTTATTGGCAATGCCTGGTAATCTTTCAGTTGTGGTATGCAAAGCCAAACATGAACCAGTATTTTCCATGATGGTTGTAATTTTGGCCTGTAATTTTATCACTCCAATCTAAATCCACTTCAGAAACACCATAAACGAATTGTCACCGAATGAACTGAGACTTCGGAGTGGTTTAGAAGAGTGATTGAATAAAATGAAAATATAAAACAAATGTAAGACATAATATTTTTGGCAAAAAGGTCAAATATTTCTTTCTCTTTACCTCATTTGAATGCAAGGACCTACTTCTTTTAATGCACTCCCAGCAGGTTTGTTTGTCTTGGATTATGCAGTAGCAGATAAAACATTTGTCCAGTGAGAGTTGTTTAAAAAGAACCCAAAACCCAACAAAAGCAAGGTAAACAGATCAAATTTGCGATATCCTTACCCTAATTTTTTATAAAATACCAAATGCTAAGTGCTAAAAATATGCCAATGTTCTTACTGCAGAGTTGAAGCCGTTTTCACAGTTTGCAAAGCCAAACACTCCCCAAGTTGCTGTAAGTTTATTTTAGGCCCTGATCTGGATGACGGCTGCGAGGCTGCCTCACTTCACTCATATTAAGAAACAATATACAGAGGATATAAAGTGATCAACTGTGTTTACGCTGAGGGCAAAAAAAAAAACCCCTTTGCATAAGTAGTAAACAGGGAATCTGGGGCTGAACACAAAAACTGATGCTGATCATTCCTGAAAGGAACATTCCCGGCACAGGCAGCTCTGGAAAAGGCAAATGATGACAGCCTCAGAGTAGGGTTTTCCAGGAGTAACCCCAAAATAACTCTGCAGAAGTCAAACATCCAAGGCTTGCAGGGGCGCTCACAGTGACATGTGAAGGTTTCAAGCAACGGCTTTGCAGGGGGAAGGGAGGAAAAAAAGAAAAGCCCCACGTTTATTCATAAAAACTTTCTGCTTCAAAACTGCAGTGGGAGCCTGTTTATAATAAACCACCAAATGATAGAGAGGCTGCTGTTTGGCACGGGAATGGCCTGGGAGAGGCTTGTATTACATTTCTCTCCCTCAGCCTTCATGGTATAAGGCAGAACAGGCTGAAATTTATGTTCTCCTGGTACTGCTGGCCCGGCTGTGCTGCTCCAGAGGCACTTCTGGCACAGGCCCTGGCTGTGCTTTATGTTGCATTCCTCTGGATTTATTGCCAGAGGTTGGGGTGAGGGCAGAGGAGCATTTCTGACTTCTTTATGGCGATGGAGGCACTTGAGGGGGCCAGGCAGACACAGATAAGTAGCCCCAGAGGCAGCTACTGACCACCACCCTCTTGTTGTGTCTCCTGCTCTCGCCCAGCTTGGTTTTTAACACCAGACCATCATTGCTGGGCCAGCGTTTTGTGCAGGTCTGCAGAAAAATGGGAATTAGTTTCTCTCGGTAGAGTTTTTGTGGCTTAAGATTTGCTCTTTTCTTGCAGCTTAGCAAGCAGAGCTGTGAGTGAGTCACATCCATCCATCCATCCATCCATCCATCCATCCATCCATCCATCCATCCATCTATCCATCTATCCATCCATCCATCCATCCATCCTTCTATCATCCATCCATCCATCCATCCATCCATCCATCCATCCATCCATCCATCCATCTATCATCCATCCATCCATCCATCCATCCATCCATCCATCCATCCATCCATCCATCCATCTATTTATCCATCCATTTATCCATCCCATCCATCCATCCATCCATCCATCCATCCATCCATCCTTCCATCCATCCATCCATCCTTCCATCATCCATCCATCCATCCATCCATCCATCCATCCATCCATCCATCCATCCATCCATCCATCCATCCATCCATCCATCCATCATCTTTTGGTCAGCACGACATTTTCTGCCAGAGGCAGCCTGGTTTGACAGAGGCTCTGTCAAACTGTCAAACTTGCAAAGATCTAAGTCAGGAAACCCAAACTCCACCAGGATCTTCTCTCCCAGTTCCTGAGATGGAGCAAAGCTCTGCTAGGTCACTTTGCTTTCTTTGGATTCAGGAATTTCTCTATCACTGCGAGAGAACCAATGCAAAGTTGTGTCCTCCAAGTCTGATAGAAAAAACAGGCCACAAAAATGCAAAAAAAAAAAAAAAAAAAATTCCAGGTTCAGCCTCTCCATCTCTGAATCATGTCATGGAGAGGGATCTCTTGTCCTGTGAGGGAGGTTTCTGGTCACAGCAGCTCCTGGGGGATCTGAGCATCCACCTCCATGAGATATTTTGATATTAAAGCCAAGACTATGTTATCAAAATATTTCCTGGAGGTGGATGCTCAGGTTCCCCCAGGAGCTGTGAGTTTGACACCCACAAAAGCCACAGAGTCTCCATCAGGACTGGCAGTAACCCCTGACTGAAGCTGCTGAAAAGTTTTCTCAGTTTGAGAAATCACTCCAATGCCTTTTCCCTTTGCAAAATACTTTGAGAATCTCTGATTAAATAACTTCTTGAGAACTGGATATTGCTATTTACTGTTATTTTACAGATGTGTCCCCTGTCAGGGAAACAGTAGCAGCATAAAATACAGGGCTGGAATTGCAGTTTATGCCTTGACCCCTACAAATTACTCATCAATGCAACAGCCAGGAAAAGCCAGGAATCAGGCAGAGGAAAAACAAGGGAGACAAGGTTTGTTCAGTACAAACCTCACTGCTGTGCATAATTCAGTCTTCAATAACAAAGTTTCAACAGGGTACTGCCCACAAATGCCCACAAATTCTACTGTGTGACTAAAAACATTAATAAACATAAATGCATGCATACAGACAAAAAGAAATTCTCTTTGGTGGCAGCCCAGGGCTCAGTTCTTACCAAGATGGACAATTTATTTACATTTCTCCTTCTTTGGATTGGTCTTTCCATCAGCACAACACAGAGGTACTCAGGTCATCTCTGCTGATTCTTTTCCCCTATTTTCTTTATGAGATAATTGTCAATTAGGACTCAAAACCAACCAGAATTCTTCCACTCATTAGTGGAAGACCACCAGGAGTGGTCTTGATTCACTTCTGACATTTCTTGATAAATTCTCCCTTACGGTTTACAAAGACACTCCATTTTTTAAGGTTTTTTAATCATTTTTATGCTTTATTCTTTGTATTTACTTTTTGCACACCAGTTGAAAGAGGAACATGGATTGAGCTGTTGAACTTTGTGAATAGCTCCCTGCTAATCCCCCTTCTCTTGGATCCCCATGATTTTAGGATTATAGAATCATGGAATGGTTTGGGTTGGAAGGGACCTTAAAGCCCATCTCATTCCACCCCCTGCCATGGGCAGGGACACCTTCCACTGTCCCAGGTTGCTCCAAGCCCCATCCAGCCCAGTCTTGGACACCCATTGGGGTGTCCCTGTGTTTCCAATGCCAAAGAAAAGGCTGTTGGATGGGAGTGGGGTGTTTAAAATTATATTCCAATGGGGATTTCTGTTTTTCTGCGGTTTTCAATTATTTTATTCCCACTAGTCTCAAATAGGCTTTGGAAGCTTCAGAGGAGAGGATGTGGAAGATGAAGCAGTGGGAAATTTGGAAGAAAACGTGAGGAAAGGGACAGCAAAACGCCGAAAAGTCCGAAATGGAGGTAGGGAACATCAGTGAGAAGAAGAGGAGAATAATAACATGGGTGCCCTCTAGTCAGCACCAAGGTTTCTCATCTCCAACATCTCTCCCATGTTTAGAGATGGGCAGGACTTGGGGTCTGGCAGCCAGCCACGATCCTGAGGGAAACGATGCCCAGGCACATCAGGGCATCCCACACCCGGCCCCTCGTGTGGGACTTCACTCCTCCCAGCTGGGTCCCCCTCTCCTGCCACGTTTGTTCCGGGAGCTCCGCGATGGCAGCACTACCAAACATGCCCTGCGATCTGATTTCCTTTCATGGCCAGGTGCTTTTAATAACCCGCTGCCAACTGCCAGTGGTACTGCTGAGAGGGATGCCTGGAATGAAAAGGGGGAAGAAAGAAAGAGAGAAAAAAAAAAAAAAAAAGAAAGCCCTCAATGAAACAGAACAGATAATTTTGCAATTTAATTTTCCATCTCCTCTAATAATGGTACCGGTGTCATGCTGATGGATGGAACTGTTACATGCGGCCTCTCAGGATTAATTCCCCTCCTGTAACTTCAGCCGTGATTTTCCAGAGCAGCCTCTTGGCTCCCTTATTCAGCCTTCCCCCTGGTCCCTTCCCCAGGCTTCTCCTGCTCGGAAGAATGTTTTGGATCAAAGCCAACAAGGAGAATTAGGCCGGGTGTCAGGGCTGGATTTGGTGATTGCTGAAGAGACTCGAGTCCTTCTCCTGAAGGAGAACACGGCTTTTACGTGGAAAACATCAGCAATCAGACCTGAAAATCCTCAGTTCCTTATCTGAAACTGCTGACTACTGCACAAATCCGGGATCTCTGCTCCTTCCAGGATCTCAGAGGATCTACATTTTTTTTCCCATCCTGCTTGGGCAGAAATCTCTGAAGCCCATTAAAAGTTTCACCGTAATCTGAGCTCCATATTTTCTCAAGACAGGAGATCTGGAATTTAAAGGCAAGGTTTGATCTTATCTATTCTTTATCTGATTAAGGTGGCTCCACCAAATAAGATTTATCTATAAAGAAAATAATGCAATTAATGTCCCGGCTGCCCAAGTCTTTGTGAAGACCTCTCAGATTTTCCTGAGCTCTCCAATTAAATGTAACTCTGTAAACCTGAGTGAACCAAACCCTTATCTGAGAACATGCAACTCTCCTAAATTAAATTTGTGGAGTTGGTGGAAGGGGTTCAGGGGGTTTTTGTGTGTGAAAGGGACACAGAGACACTGTTCTGAGTAACCCCCAGTCCCTCTCAGCCTGGCAGGGAGCACACACACCACTAGCAAGAGCTGTTCCTGCATTTACATCAGCAAGGAATTTTCTCCTCCTAGCACGTTCTGCGGCATCCCACAGCTGACGGGGCTCCAGGGAAAAGCAAACTCTTTGTCCTAGCACAGGGGAAAGGGATGCACGTGAGGGGCTGGTCCCAGAATTGTGTGAGCCACCAGCCATGAGCATGTGCTGAGGACCACGGTGTGCCTGGCTCACTCCAAGTGCCAGATCCAGCATGATCTCAGTTGGTCCAGAGATATCCTAGTAGGATGTCCAGATGTTTGAACATCTCCAATAAATACAAAAAAAGCTCGGGGCTCTCTTAGGTCTCCAGCATTTTGGTGACCCCATGAAGTGTCCCATGGCAAGGCCTTGGTTATGTTAAAGGGTGAAAGAGGCACCAAAATTAGATAATTTTAAATATGAAGGAACTTGAGACCAGCTTCCAGCTGCCCAACTTCCAACTGGGGAGTTCCCAGCCTTCTTCAGGCTCCTCTCCAGCTTCTTCTCCTTTGAGATGCAGAAGTGCAGGGAGCTTGGAAACTCCACAGGAGCAAGGGCAAGGCTGGGCTGGAAAAGAGTGGAGGGACAATCTGGGAGTGTCATTCCTCTGCAAACTGAGTCATTCATGATCCACCTTGGACACCATCCTCAGCTTTTTGGGAAAGCCCAGTCAGGCACAGTGTGAGATGGGAAGAGTCAGCAGGACTGGGTTGGAAGTGGAGGTTCCACCATGAACAGGTTCATCCACTGCAACTCTGATTTCTGGCTTTGCTTATCTGTGCAAAAGCAAAGTATCATTGCTGGTTGATATCATCCAAAATATTTCCAAGTTGCTTTTCCTCTGAGTTACCTGGGTTTGGACAACAGTCTGAAAAAATTATTTGTGCACCAAGTCCTAGGTATTCCTTTATCAGCTTGGCTTCAGAGTTTCCCAGGCTGGATTTTGGATGGAACAACCTCCAAGATGGAAAAATGTGTTCCCATCCTGAAATCTGTCTTTGCCTCTTGTTCATTCAAGATCCTGATGGGGAGAACTCTTCCCATGAAATAAAAAAATTGAAATAAAGTTGCTTTGAAATTTGTACTGTCAGAAAAAAAGGGAAGCAGAAGAAAGTTCACACACCTGTTAGTTACTATTTTCAAATGCCATATATATATATATATTTTTTTTTTTTTTCCCTAAATTTCAGAAATCACTGGGAAATGATCCTTCTCTCTGGATCACCTTTATCTAAGCCTAATTTCTCTGCTTGAAACTTCATTTCACAGGATTAATGTTTCTGACCTTTCTGGTTGCTCACCTCCCTGGCCCCATTTTCTTTGTTCAGGGGAGACCATCAACAAAATTCCTTTCTTGTTAGTGAAAGTCTTTTTTTTGATAAACATTGCTTGGAATATACATCTTTTTGTTTAAAAATGGTGATGCTACTTAATAACAAATGCTGAGACCTCAACAGATGAGCTTTGCAATCCAGGCTGGAAATAATTTAAAGCAGCGTTGCCAGATGTGTAGGGCAAGGGCAAATCCCAAAATCGCTTTGTCACAGCCACATGGATTCAGTGAAGTTGTTGGAAATGGTCATATCAGACCTTAGAAAGGGCTCCTCGCTCAGCAGGGGCAGATCTTCTGCTGATCTTCCTATCACAGGGGGAAATGGATTGAAACTGAACAAGAGCAGGTTTAGATGGGATTTTGGGCAGAAATCCTTCCTTGTGAGGGTGGGGAATCCCTGGCACAGGGCGCCCAGAGAAGCTGTGGCTGCCCCATTCCTTGAAGTGCCCAAGGCCAGGTTGGATGGGGCTTGGAGCAACCTGGAAGGTGTCCCTGCCCATGGCAGGGGGTAGAACTGGATGAGCTTTAAGGTCCCTTCCAACCCAAACCTTTCCATGATTCCATGATCCCTTCAGTTACCATGATTCCGTGATCCCTTCTGTTTCCATGATTCCGTGATCCCTTCAGTTCCATGATCCCCCCCCTCAAACTTTTCCATGATTCCATCCCTGCTGATGTTCAGGTTGGCTGAAGGCTCCGTGGTGGCTCAGGGTGACTTTGAAGGGACTGGGCACCCTGACATGGCAAATGATGACCTGGGGGCCCTCAGGTAGATCCAGAAGCTGCAGATGCCACCCTTGGCCACAACCAAGCCTGTCTAGACCTGGATCTGACACATGACATGAACATCTTCATCTTCCCTCAGCATGGAAAAAGCTTTCAGCCCAAAGGCTGGAATCACTGGAATCACTGGAATCGCTGGAACCACCCCATCCCACCTGGGAGCGAGCTCTTCCCACACCTCCGGGGTGCCACGGGGCCTCACCCCTTCCCTAATCAAAGAGCTTACCCACCTCCAGCCCAGCAGTTCCGTGCAGCAGAGCTGAAATTCCCATTCCTTGTGTAAACACGGCGTATCTCTCCGAGGGTGTCCATAAAAACTGCGGGAAAGTGCAAGCTCAGCAGCTGGAACGGCCGGGTACCTCCGCGCAGCGAGCGGATCCCAGGTGGTCTCTGTCACGGGAGCTGATTTATGGGATCTCTCTCCCTCTTGGGCTGGTTTTATTTAGTCAGTGGGAGTTTGACAGCCCAGAGGTCACAGACACTCCAGTCACTCGTGGTTTCTCTACTGAAATGGAGAAATGCCTGCAGGGAGGGGAGAGGGGGGACGGGATGGGACGGGGAGAGAAGAGCGGAGCTGAATGCACGCTAGTGTCAACCCCTGGAAAAACAGCAGGTCCATAAATAGTAAAGGCTTTGGGAGACGAGGGGCGATGAATGGTGCCTTAATCACAACTGAAATGTCAGGGGAGGAGGGGGAAGGGGTCTGTATTTATTCTCTCTTGCATGAGATTTCAAACCAGAGAGGCAGCATCCTTGGGGAGCTCACAATGAGGTTTTTCTGTGCATCCAAGGAAGGAGCCTGTCCAGGCTTCTCACAGCTTTTTTTTTTTTTCAACTAAAATTTTGGAAAATGAGTTCATGGCTCCTTTCTTGCTTCTGCTGTTCTCTTTGGACTTAGGCAAGACACTTCAGATAAATCCTTGCCTCAGATTAATCAGATTGTGGGAAGGCATCTTGAGATATCCTTGGAGAACTCCAGGGGGAAGTTTCAGCAAGGAGGAGCAGGAGATCCCAAAGGGCTCGCACACAGCAAATCCAAAATCCTTCATACTTGAGCCAGTTCCACTTCCTCTGAAATCCAAAGCCTGGGAAATTGCCACACCCTCTCTCTCCATGCAGGGCACGTGTTCCCTAAACTTTGTCTTCATTAGAAATGTGTCATTTGTGATCTCAGCCGTACCTCCACACGGAGCCAGGATAATGCTATTGGCTTTCCTGGAGCTGGGCTGGATTTACATCAAGGTGGATGAGATCAGTCTATTAGCCTCCCTGGCAAGCTCCCTGGAACGTGGTTACAATTTACTCTGCTCCCTGAAAAACTCAGATTTTGGCCAGGGGCTTCCCCTCCCTTGTAGAATGTGTACATCAAGCTCACCAAACCCCAAATGTCCTCCAAAGTCCCAGGGGTCATGATTTGATTTCATCCTGGATGTTTTGTGCTAGAAGAAAAATAGTCTGGGTTTTATTTTCTAAGGTTCCCAGCCCAGGAAATGCAGGAAGCTGTGCAGTTCAGGTTTTTCTTGTGTGACAGATCAGCTTTTTAATCCGCCTGCTGATACCATGCTCAAGTATAATTTGACTTTCCTAGGGGAAAATCAACAGCTGGAATAGTTACAGAGGAAAAAAAAAAAGGAGCTTTTCCCAAGAAAATCTCCCCTCAAGTTCATAGGAAATTGCAGTGACCTACAAAGCACAGAATAAGAGTTGATTGGGCTGGAAGGGTTTGAGATGGCTGTTGGAGCTAATTTTTCCCCAAGGAAGAAACAGTTTTGCCTGCTTTGTGAAAGAGACCTGCTCCACGGGAAGGGATTTGGACTTTATCCCATGGGCAGTCCTTGAGCAGCCAGGGAAAGGCTCCTTCAGGAGGGGTAGCAGAGCAGGGAGGAATGTTATCAATCTGAATCGGGCACTTCTCTCCCAGGAGTGTCACAAAGGACCAATAAACACTCCAAGATCTCCTGATAAGGTGGATTTCACCCATGTAATCCCATTACAGGGGACCTGCTGGATGGTTTGTGTCAGATGGAGATAGGGAGCAGATGAAGGGAGCTCTCCTGAGACAACCTCAGCATTTTTGGGCGTGGGAGGTCACTGCTGTCCATGGAGAAGTGCAAAAGCAACGTGTTACCATTACCCTGCAGGAATGACTCAATCCATGTGGACAAGGGCTGTTCCTTGCTCTTGGCTGAGGGACATTCCTCCTGCTGACGCCAACACAGGAGCCATGGGACTCCAACCAGATCCTGAGGTGAAAAAACCAGCATAACAAGTCCTATTTCCAGTTTGGGATGCTTTACTCACACCCCGTGTGTTCATCCAGAATGTCATGATTTGCCTGGTCTTGGACTGAGAAACAGTGGAAAAATATGGATTATATCATTATAAAACATATAAGTTTCATGACTCGCTCTAACTCCTGTGTGATCAGTATTCCTGAAACTGGAGCAAACTATTTAAATACTCAGTGTGCACTCTAAGCTCCTTACACGCAGCCCGTTAAAAATCCCTTGTCCTTAGGTGTTTTTTTGCTCAATGAGGTGTTAAATAGGAGATGCTCTTCAAACAAACTAATCCATCCAGGGGAAAATATACAAAAGAAAGTCTCTGGGATGACATTTCCCGCTGCCCCAGCCCGTCAGAAACGCCGCCCCTCTTCTCCCCGAGCCATCAGCCAGGGAGAAAAGGATGAAGTGGGAAAAGTCTCCGGCTTAGCAAAACAGCTGCCGCAGACTTGAAAGGCGAGGGGCAAGGTAGAGAGGTCTGCCCGAGATCACAGGCACTTGTGGGCAGATAGGATCTGCGGGAAGTGAAGACAAGGTGTGAGAAGCCTGTTCTTTCTTGTATCATCGCAAGGGCCCTTTTTTGAAGATAAGCTCCTTTTCGGGGGGGACGGGGCGGGGGGGGAGTCTTTGCACTTCAAGGGCGGGCGCGTTTCCACCTCCCCTCTGTTTGTTTTCTAATTTTCTTTTCACTCTCACGTCAGGCTCTTGGTGACCCTCTCTCTCAGCAGCATCACCGGCACCTCTTGCCGGGGCCCTGCAGACAGGGGTTAAGAGGCCTCCCGAGGGAAGGGAGTTGTACAGGGGTCTGGAGGGGCTCAGGTGGACAGGATGTGGGGGAGGAAAGGCGTGCAGGGAAATGCCAACACACCCAAATGTGCAGGGAAATGCCAACACACCCAAAAGTGCTTCAGAGCAGTGACCACCACGGGGATGGACCATGAGAGAGGCGCTGGACACCTTCAGGATTTCTAAGCACCACAGAAAGAAGAAGACTTCTTCTGTACCTACACAAGAGGAAAATCATGGCTGGGGAATTTGAAGAAAACGCAGAGAAAAACCCAGAAATGTGGCACTTTTTTTGGGTGAGGAGCAATCCAAAACGAAAATTTTGCGCATCTTCTACCTCCTCTCTTTGCAAATTGGAACTCTTCATTTACAGTTTCCACTGCTTAAAAATCCTAAAGGTTTTCCCTCCTTTATGAAACAGCTGAGGGAAATCCAAAGGTGAGAGGATGCTGGATTTGCTGTGAGCCCTAAGGATGGGCAGCCAGCAGGAGCTCACTTGCCAAAAACATTTCAGTTCAGGATCTTCTGGAGACTTGGGATCTTCTGGAGATATGGGATGAGTGGCAAGCAATGCTTTCATGCAGGAATGATGCTCAGCCTCCATTCTGTGGCATCCAAACCAAAACACAGCAGCGAAAAATCCAGGTGTGCCTTGTCTATGTTGGGTTGGTAACACAAAACACAACCAAGTTCAGGAAACAAACAAAGAGAACAGAAGGGAGCATTGCCAGGGAGAACAGAAGGGAAATGACCTGGGGAATGTTGGTGATTTCCCACTTAACTCATCCCACATCTCCCAACCCACCCCAAACCCGTAACACAACCGCCCGTCTATTCCTCAGCTCTTCCTTCCTCTGCCTCTAATCCCTTAGGACACAAACGAGCCAGCCCAGGGGTTTAGGAGCAGAAACAGGAGATTTCAGGCTGGGGAGCCCCCGGGGCCGAGCAGGGACCTGCTGCTGCCCGTGTCAGGTTGTTGTACAAACATCGCCTCCCGCACAGCCCCGGCGTGGTCCCCAAGTCAAGCGCTGGAGACAGTTTGCCCAGTAGTTTGACCTTTCACCTCCCCTTTACTAAATAGACCTAATTACTGCGTTTGTCTGTCATTTAAGCAACAAATGACTCCATTGAGGTCATCTGAGGGAAGCTGGAGTTCTTAGCTGTCATCTCGGGAGAGCTCGGCTAATTTTATCCTGCTGGGGAAGAAAGCCCTGTGAAATTTTGCTGGAGGGCTCGGTTACAATCGCAGTTTCCTGGGAAGGGTTTGGTGACACGCTCACGGCTCAGGAAAGAGAGGTATGGCCCCACCAGCTCCTCCTGGTTCCCAGTCCTCGGGGATTTCCAGGGATTGTAGGAGAAATCCTAAAGGAGAAAGTTTCTGGGACCAGCAAGAGCAAAGAAACCAAAGCAGAGCAAAGCGTAACACTGATAATTATCATAATAAAAATAATCAAAATGATAATCATAATCATCATGAAAACCAGTAATGATATAGTAAAGCCATAATGATAATGATTATACTAATGATATTAATATGGCAATAATAATAGTAATAACATAATAACGCAACTGGCAATTTTCTTTTCTAAATCCAGATTTTCCCACTGGAAATATCAATACTCCCAGTGTGCTGACAACCCTTTGTTCAGCCACAAAAGGAGCCAGGAAGAGCGATGAATTTGTTTCAGCGGCCTTTCCTCCACAGTTTTCCATCCTCGCGGTTCTGATGGCTCCCAGTTGGGTGCTTTGTGGGGAGCGGGAAAAATGGTGATGAAAGAGGGAGGTTAAGCCTGAAGAAAACTCAAAGAAACCAAAAATGTCTGCGTGGAAGGAGGAGGCAAACCTAAAGAATGGGTTTGTTTCTCCCATGCCTGCACACACTGTGATCCCGGAATGAATTATGGGGAGGTAAATATATCTATTTCCACAAAGAATTCCTGAAAATGCTCATGTGTCTATTTGTACGTGGAATGGTTGGGGTTGGAAAGGACCTTAAAGCCCATCCAGTGCAACCCCATGGGCAGGAGCACCTTCCACCATCCCAAGGTGCTCCAAGCCCCAATGTCCAACCTGGCCTTGGACACTTCCAGGGATCCAGGGACAGCCACAGCTTCTCCAAACTCTGCCAGGGCCTCACCTCCCTCAGAGGGAAGAATTTATCCCAAAAATCCAATCTAAACCTGCTCTCTTTCAGTTTGAAGCCAACACATGAGCTCGGGCTCAAGGCTCTCTGGTCAGACACGTTTAGAAGTTGTGCCAAGGCTCTCATCCCTGCTCAGGGAATATCCCTGCGCTTCCAGCTGCTCCAGCTCCAGGATATCTCCGCCAAAGATGTTTTCCTAGCTTGCCCCTTTGGCTGCATCTCCCTTCTGTGTGCAGCTCCTGCTCTGACCCTTCTCTGTGATGCTGGATGTCCCCTCCCTGTCCTCACCTCACAGCCCATCCCCACCCCTGCCCTCCTCTGTCCCTCAGATTTAAGTCCTGGCCTCTGGACCTGCTTTTTTTTTTTCCATCAATTGCATTTCCTTTGATGGTATCTCCATTGCAGAGTGTTTGTAGGCCCTTCCTTTCTGTTTTGACCTTCACAGGGATGAATTGGGCATGCTTTGCTTCATGTCCCTGCAGTTGATGGCATGCCATGCCTTTTGATGGCTTTGAGTTTTTCCGAGATTTGACTTTTTTTTTTCTTTTTTTAAGTATCCACGCCATGTCCCTCATATCTTCCCCTGCAAGTTGTGTCTTCCTCCTTGCTTTTTTGCCCTGCTTTTGCAACATCTGTGAGGGTTAGTTTTGGCCTCTTTTGGTCCTTTGCACCGCACCTCACTTCATCCCGTGATCCCACCTCCATCCCTGCCTGGCAATTCGAAAATCGGGACCTCCCCGTTTCCTGCCAGGCTCCTCCTCTGGGTGCCAGGGGTCCCCCTTTAAACATCTGCAAAGCATCTCCAGGCTCCTCAGCCCCCTCTGCAAAGCTCTCCAGCACGGTGGTGCCTTGAAGACAAAACAAAACATGACAGCAGCCGGGGTTGTTGTTGTTCCCATCGCGCTAATGTCAACTGAGCGCTTCCTCCCACTGTCGCCGTCTGTCTCCAGCCGTGTCCAACGTCTCCTCTGCTCCACCACCCTGGCAGGCTCAGCTGAGGGAAATCCAAGGGCTGCTCAGCCTCTGGCACTCACAAAAATCACCCCTGCGTGAGGGAAACACCTTGCTTGGAGCTGCTTTGAGGGATCGGAGCTGTCCCGCTTCAAAAGGAAGAAAAAAATGGGATTTTATCCCAGTTTTCTACAGCACAGGAGAGCCTTGGTGGCTGGCTGGGGCAGCGGGGTAGAGCCAGGAGGGCTGGAGGCTCAGCAGAGCCTGTCCCTCAGTGCAGGAGGGAGCACCCCGTGGAGGTTTGAAAGGTGAGAGGATGGTGACGGATCGGGCGCGCTCAGCCAGCCCCGTCTTTCAGCAGGGCTCAGATTAAGTCTGTCAAACTCAGACCTTTTTCTCCTTCTTCTCACTCCCCCTTTCTCTGCTGACACAACCGAGCAGCGCTCAAGGCGTGTTCCATCAGCAAGGCGAGGTGTTCTTTGCAGTGCAGCAAGGCAAAAAAAACCACCTAAACAAGGAATTAAAGTCGCTGTATTTTTGCTTTCCTGGTTGGTGAATCTTCCAGGGATTTGTTTTCTTTCTACAAGCAAAATTTGCTGCATCAGAACCACTGTAGAAGGAGTTAAAAAAATATTGCAGTGTTATCTTTGCTGGGAGGTGGGGGTTGTCTTTGCATTGCCTCGGTTAACTGGAATAAAATAAAACCAAAATTAAGTTATTTTGTTGTATTTAGCAGCGTTTTGTGGAGCACATCACTCCAAACTGATGGGAGGCTGTGATCCCGCTAATAAAGTGGTTTTAGGAAGGAGAGAGGAGCCTAAACAAAACCCAGCCCTGCTAAAGCTTTTCATGTGCAAATCACAGGAGCAGGAAAATAGAGACGGGACTTTATCGTTAGCCCGTTGCAAAATTTAAATAAACATCATTTCTTATGCTCCAAGGAGATTTTGATGAAAAGGTGAATGTTATTACAGGTGCTTAAAGGCTTTTTAAAGCCTTATATCACAACGTGGGATGAAAATGGATAGAAAGAGACAGCGAACATTGGAATAACATCCTCCTTTAGTTCCTCCACTAACAGATCCATGTTTCATCAGAGCCCAGGCAGTATTTTAATGAGGTTGAAACACAGCCTTCAATTTTAGAGCTGCTCACCTGAAACATAAGGATTTTCTCAGGTTTTCAATCCAATTTTTTCTCCTTAAATCTCATCTCCTCCTGATCCTCTCCGTCACCCACCAAGAGGAGCCTCCTGAAACTACGTCAAGGGAATGAAGCAACACCAAATTCTCTTCTTTCTTAACGAGATTACAATTTCTGTTTAGATTTTGGCATCTCTGTGCTGACAGAAAGGTTGCTCTTAACTGATGTGTTTTTGTAGGGTGTTTGGAGAGACGCTGGAGGAGGCACCAATACCTCCCAGGACTGGAATGGGGAAAAGGAGAAAAGTAAAAAATATTGCTGTGTATTAAAAAAAAAAAAATAAAAAAGAGTTGCAACATCTCACCAAGTTCTCAGGTTTTAGTTCAAGGAAAATGTGTCCAGCTGCAGCCACCACCAATTCCAGGAGCTTGGATTGAGGGAAATAAAATCTGTTTGTTGTGGAAAGGCAGAGGGAGGTTGTTTGTGGAGATAGGTCAGTGTGGGACCATCAAGCACAAGCCTAAATTGTGACCTGAAACACCCAGCCCAAGGAGCCACCACGGGTTTATTGGTTTGAATTGAGGATGGGAGAAATCAGCTCAAGGCTTTTCAGGAAAAATAAATATCTATGGGAACGAATTGTCAAAAAAAAAAGGGAGAAATAAAACAAAATAAAGAGTGTGGTGGAGCCTTTGAGCCAAGCAGTGGGAGTGCTGACCTCCTGCTGTCTGTGTACCCTTCCTGAATAAATATTGCTGTTGTGCACAGATAAAAGATTATTTTTATAACAAAATTAGCTTCTCTCCCCTTCTCCACTGGTTTTGCTTTCCAGGGAAAACACTGAATTTCAGCTGAATGGGTAAGAGGAAGCATCCCAATGCCCAAAAATTAAAAGAGAAGCCTGATAAAAAAAGTGGAAAAAATATTATCTGTGTGGTTTTTCTTGGTTTTTACCTCATTTCCATAGATCTGACTGCTGTAGGTACCAGTGTTTGTCTCTTGCCTCAGCATTGCTCTGACATCCACTGATGGACACACAGCTCCATCCCAAA
Organism: Diglossa brunneiventris; assembly: GCA_019023105.1. Lineage (NCBI taxonomy): Eukaryota > Metazoa > Chordata > Aves > Passeriformes > Thraupidae > Diglossa > Diglossa brunneiventris. The sequence goes on along the minus strand of CM032364.1, from coordinate 2,594,925 downwards.
TGTGCTGACCTTGGACTGCATTGGGCGCTCATCCCCCATCCCACATGGAGGTCACAGCTGGGAATGGGGATTTTCCTCCCATCTGATGGTGAAAAAGGGCCCTGCAACACTCAAACGCCCTCTTTGGACATGGGTGAGGAGAGGACATAACAGGTTACAGGTTCTGGAGATCTCCCAGCCAAGATGCCATTTTCCCTGGGTGTTCCATCAGTGGAGATGAAGAAGCCTGGGAATTGTGTTAAATCCCCCTTCCTCTGGCAGCTCTGGGCATCTCCAGGGCACTCGAGGACAAACATTTCCACCCCAAGGTTTCCATTCCATGCACACTGGGACAAAGACAAACCCGTGCCACCCCGCTTCCTTCTGGTTAACACTAAAACACTGGGAATACAGGGATTTTTTTTTTTTTTCCTGTGTGAAGGAATGCGCATTAAAAGCTGAAACAAAGGACACTGGGTCTCCAACAGCATCCCTGAAAACCACAGCCCATGTCCAGAGGAAGCTGGTGAGCGTGCTGGCTCCGCTTGTTCCAGCTGAAGACCATTTACCCCATTTCCTCACGGCCGTCTCCTCCTGGCTGCGCATTAATCAGATCCAGCCACCAGCCACACACCTCCAACTTCCTTCAGATCATGCCTGGCATATTTCGAGCTCATTTTTAAGGGATTCGTGTCCTTTTAAACCCCTTTCACCCTCAAAAAATCTCCTGCAAGCCAGAGAGGCAACAAACGCCGCCGCTGTTCTCGCGCACGCGGGGACCCGCAGTGGTCACCCCGTGGTTTGCCTTGGGGCAATAAATGTCCTTCCCTCAGCGTTTGAAGTGCTCCCAGGGGAGGAGTGAGGTGAGGTTATTTTGTTATCTCAGATACCCAGGGAGTTTTTCGGGGATGAGCTCGGTGTGCCCGTGTGTACCCAGACACACACGCACATGAAAGGCCCCGTTATGAGTCTCAAACTGAGGTGAAACCTCCTCTAGACCTCATTAAGATTGGGGCTGGACTTGGCTCCAAGGTTCAAACTCCATCTGCTGCCCTCAAAAGATCTTTGTTAGCTGTGTTTTCGTGTCGTGGGGCTGAGGAAAGCTGATACAGAGAGAGGTTTTGGACCCGGACTACTCCCGGTTTCCATTTTAGATTTGGGATAAGTCAGGAGCAAAAGGGTCTGGGTTTCCTGGGGTGTGTTTAGGAGCCACTTTCCCTGATGTGTGGCTGTAGCAACTCACCCTTGTAAAGAGTTTTCTCTCCTTCCCCGCACCAGTGCTGTGCAATAAGGATTTCACATGGATTTTGAAGCATTTTCCCCCCTCAGATTCAGCACGAAGAACAAATCCATCAGAGGGGAAAAAAAAAAGAAAAAAGAAAGCAGCACTCAGCAAAAGCCGCCAGATTGCAAAATCACAGCGGGTTTGGACCTGTTATTGGCCTCTTCTCCCTCTCATCCCCTTTCCTTATCTCTCCCTCTGCCCTTTCCCTTCCCCTTTAAACCGCAGGGAGCAGCAATGGGGTCATTTATCAGTGTCCTGCGGGCATCTGCGGCTCCCAGTCCTCCCGTGCTGGCTCTGCACCCTGAACCACCCAGGCTCTGCCTCCCTGCGGGGCTCGGGATGCCCGGGGCGCTCGGGATGCAGCAGCCGCGCACCACTGCTCCCTTCTGGAGAAGGATATTTTGTATTTCCAGGAGAAAAGAGGGGTTTTTTTCCCACTCTAGGATAAAAGCTGGGGATAAACTGATAAGAGCACGGAGCCTGCGGTGAAAGACACTGGGTAAAACAACCCCCCCACCCAAAAAAAAATCGTATTTTGCTTTCAGCGCCGCATATTTTGTTTTCAGTGCCTCATATTTTGTAATATATTAACTTCTCACACCCATTGGTAAAGAAGGGGCAAAACCCCTGTCTGGTGTCTTGTTTGTGGTGGTTTGGAAAGTAAAACTCGATTTCCCAAGGAAGAGTGAAACCACGGATGGGAGGGTGTTGGGATTGGGGTCGGGGAGATAAGGGAGAGAGCAATCCCAGATGAGCTGGGGGCAGCTCCCTTTGGGGGAAAGGGGGAAAGGAGGACTCAAATCAGGTTGAAACAGATGTTCCAATGTCTGGGTTTTGCCAAACATTTCATATTCAAAGTGTCCGGGCGTTTTTAGTCGAACCCTGTCTCAGCAGATGGGAAAAACCTGTTTGAGATCAAATAAAAGCATCAACCTCTTTACCAGCAGATGAACCCAAAAATAGATCTTTTTTTTTAAGGCTGAAGGACTCCGATTAACTCCTTTTTATGGTTGCAGTTGTCCTTCAGAAAAGGGGATCAAAATTTTGGGGTGTTACTCCTCTTGGCTGAGAGCAGCAGAAGCAGCAGGAAATGGAGAAGAAAATAAGAGGCTCCTCTGGCTGGGCTGTAAACTCTGAGTGATAAGGTTTTCTTATCACACAATTCCAGGGAGGTTTAGATAAGGTTGGGGCAGATTTAATGAACTGCAAGCTGAACTTCCAGACTGTCCAAAAAAATCTCTACATCTTTAATTGCTCTGGAGAGAGGGGGGATAAAAATGAAAAATTTCGTTTAATTTTATTGAAATAATTACAATGCTTAATATAAGAATTGTTATTTATATAACCCCGGGATTAAATCAGGTAATAAGTGGCTGTAATTATTAATTAATATTGCTGCAGTGTGTGAAGCCCCAGCAAAAGCAGAGCTGCAGCAGAGGGAGATAAGGGGGTGAAATTCTGCCCTGGAATCCACCCGGCTCTGTCCCTTATCTCTGCCCACAGCTGTGGGGACAGGGACACATCTGGAGCTGGATCCTTCAGGGTGAGGGATGCTCCTGGAGCTGGGCTGGGGATCCCAGGGGTTGCAGCCCCTGGCCAGGCACGGCTTCTCCTGCTTTATTTTAAAGGAAAGTTAATCCTTGCCACCGAAGATAGAGCATGGAGAAAGGATTTGAACGTTTAAAATGGGATTTAGGACAGGGAGGTGGCAGAGTCCTCCCCAGAAGTTAAAGGAGACTTTTATAAAGTGAAATACATGACCTAAACTCTCTTTGCACTCTCCAAATTCCCCTTGGTGCTACTAAATATCGAATATTTAATTCACCACGATCTTCTGTGCATGGTGGACAATGTAAAAATCCACAGAAAAATAAAAACCTATGGAAGGACACATCAAAATGCAGCTCCAGGTCAATTTGTTAAATTATTCGAGCACTGCAGTGGAATAAATAAGAATTCATAAATTCAAACTCAGGCTAATAATGAAAATTTGACTGCGCACTGTTTTTAAGGAAAATCCAGGTCTCATTCCTTGCTCGTTCTCTGCCTGAGGATCTGGGATTTTTCTCCTCTGTGCCCTGAATGTTGTTGTCTGTAAAACAGTAAAAACTCCCTTTGGCTGCCCCGTCCTTCGTTTACAGCTCCGTGCTGCAGCTCACCCTTTTCCACTCAAAAAGCAGCATTTCTCCCTCAGATCATGTCTCCCTGCAAATCAAAACTGAAATAACCCAGCAGCCCTAAATGTATTTCTAATTTCCTTCAAATAAACCATTTTGCTCTGTCTGGAAAATATATTCCAAAGAGGGAAGTAGGGAGGAAGAGCTACCAAGATATTTCTTGATCTCTTAATTTTGTATTCATCTTAAGAATTTATCTTCTTTTTTCTTTTTGAAAATAACTTTTTCTTTTTCTTTTATCTATATGATCTTCCTTAATCCCACTGACATAATTTAAAAATTCCTATTTTTTCTAAGGGATAGCTGCAGCATCAGCACAGCACAAACACAGAGCCCTGCACACAGCGGGTGTATGCAGAGATAAAACTCAAAAATTACATTTCCTACGTTAAAAACTCCACAAAAAAATGTCGAAGCTGGACTCTGTAAATGGTAAAACACAACCTGGGTGTGAAAGTCACTCTTAAATTCCTTGTAATCCTGGCAGGAAGCAAATGTCCTGTCAGGAGGGGATCAACAAGACAAATTGTTCCTAGGTTTGCAATCAAGGCTGAGTTAGACAGATGAACCCAAAAGCACTAAGTGGAAATTAATAAAAGCCTGAGCAGGACTTTGAAGCAGATGCAGGATACTGACAGTTCATTTAGCTTTTCCAATTAATTAAGAAGAAAGCTTCATCAGGACGCTGTTCCAAACACATGGAAACTGAGGATTCTCTTTCATTTCTCCCCAGCTCGGTCAAGGTCCAGTTATTTAAAGAACAAATATTCCCATTCCTGGGGCAGAGGGATCTGCTGCTGTGGCATCATCCCTCACACTGCAGGGAAAGTGCAGCTTGCTTTGGGCTGGTTTTTAAATAACGAGAAACTCATTTTTCTCTCTCTTGAATTTTAGCACTCTGATGGTGATGATGATGATGATGATGATAATAATAATAATTGCGGTTGTTGTCATTATTATTAGCATTAGCGTTAAGATTTATTATTTTTAAAGAAGCAGAGGTGCAAATCCCTGTGATAAGCAGAGATGCCATTAGGAGAAGAAATATCAAATCCAAATCTGGGATGCTGGGAGCAAATAAATTGGAAGAAGCACCAAAGCAACCTCTACCTGGGTGAAGGAAAAGCACATAAAAAAGGGGAATTTTGGGCAGGGAGGTTGGCTGGGCTCAGCCCTGCAGCAATTACAGCACTCGGGGCGTGGAGGGGAAGGAAGCCCAGCTATCTCCAGGCTGAGCGTTAATAAACACGCAGGAGGTTATTCTCCTGGTGGAATGCATAAATCTTCCGTGTGTGCCTGGAATGTGAGGAGCAGGGCTGAGCCAAGGCAGGTCCTGCCCGGATTCCCCTGCTTTCCAAAGGATGCCTCCGTTATTAGCGCAGGCAGCCCCGAGCCTCTCCCGGGATTTCAATCCCGCCCGGAGCCGAGGCTGGAAGTGCTGCCTCCAGCAGGGCACGGAGTTAAAACTTTATTTTGGGCAGACAGCAGCACCTCTGGAACCCTCCCAGCATGGAGGGACTGCACCAAAATAAACACAAATCACTCTTATCACACTGTTATCACCAAGCCAGCCCAGGTACATCGAGGCCGTATGAGTTATTGTCGTACAGATTGTTGTTAGCACTTTCAACAATCACTTCATAACAATTTTTGTCACAGTTGCTCGAGCTATTTTGCAAAAAAGCTTTCATTTTAATTTAATTTTACTCCCCACTCACTAAACAAGAGGGTCTTGGAGTGATAAAAACAAAATTTTGGAACGGTTTTGGTTGGAAGGGACCTTGAAGAGCATCTCCTCTGACATGGGCAGGGATATTTTCCACAAATCTGCCAGCACCACAAGCAGAAGATTCTTGATGTGCAGCAGAGCAGGGAAAGAGTTAACTCTGTGTCTGCAGCCCACAATAAAGAATCCCAGCTTCCACCTTCCCAAAAACCACTCTGGGCCCCGGAGGTGCATCAGATGTGTTTGGAGGACCTGGGTTTGGAGGGGGATCCCACCCCACATTCTGCCCTCAGCTCTTGATTGTCAGCAGAAAGGAAATGAATAAAACCCAGGTTCTCCATTCCCAAATCAACTGCAAACTCAATCTCGGGCTGTAATTGCAAGGAATGCTATCCCAGCCCTTGCTGGGTGTCCAGGCTCAGCTGGAAGACACCGAGCATAATTCCATGTCATGGATACACCAATTTATTAGCAAAGACTTGGGGCTAAAAGCTTTTCCTCTTGGTTTGGTTTGCACGGCAGGGATGAGGGGATGGGAGGGAGGAGGTGACTCCCCTGGCTGTGCCATCTGACATCAATTGTGCCACCGAGTTTCCAGGTTCTGGTGAAAAGTTTCCCCCCAAAAAATGTAAGGAAAATTGTTATAGAATGTTTACAAATACCTCCCTAAAATTTCAGTATAATTTGAGAGCATCATTTGAGGCAAGAGGGGGAGTTTTTGGAGGTCCAGGCTTTGCAGGGCTCTCACAAATTCCCTCACAAAGGAATTCCTCACAAACAGGAACAAACCTCTTTGCAAACCCCTACAATTATTATTCTCCATCCACGGAGAAAAGGCAGCAAAAATAAAAATATTCCTTCTTTTTGACCATCCTCATCCACAGGGGGGTGAAAGCAGCTCTCCCTGGAGGTGCCATATCCTTATTCCAGAGGCAGTTTGGGTTTTTGCCAGAGGGGAATGCTGCCCAGCAGGCACCATCCCATTCCTCAGAACGTCCTAAATTGGAGCACAGAGGTGGCAGCAGCTGAAGAGGGCACAGACTGGGACAATGAAGTCACCCCGTCTTGTCCTGGGGTGCAGCAGGCAAGACCCACTTTGAATCCCAAAGGATTTGCTGCATCCCATCCCATTCCCACCCTTGGGAACCCACAAGGATTGGGCTCAGGGGAACAGGGATGGGCACAGAGGGTTTGGGCTCCTCTTTTTGGGTGAGCACCCAACAAGAGCCAGGGGAAGAGATGTGTACGTGTGCTGCTGCAGGTGGCTGGGCTGGAACAGAAAAGAAAGATAAAAAGGAAAAAAAATATATGGTTTTTTGTTATATTTTTCCCGTGAAATTCAGGAAACCATCCCAAATTTCCATTGCAAGGCAAACCCTCTGCAATCCAGCAGGGAGAGGAAGTTGGAGCAGACTGCCTGTCCCCAGCCCCAGCCACACACAGGGGACAGCACTGCCCACCAGAAAACCAGGAAACTGGGAAAAGGAAAAGAACATTTCTGCAACATTTCTGGCCCTTTTTCAGCCTGAAATGCAGGTCTATAATTGTTACCAAACTGGAATAGAAACAAGGGATGCCTCCAAAAAAAGCAGCAAAGGATTTAAATTTCCATCTCCCGTTTATTAGAAAATGCTTTTTTGCAGTGGGAGCCTTTTCAGCATTGTTCCAGCACAGGCTCTATTCAGTGTCCAGCAGGAAAAGCAGGTCTGAAGATTTCCTCATGAATTACAAACAGATCCCAGCAGCCCAAACTCCAGCAGTTCATCCTCTGCTCCAGCCCCCAGTGAAATTCAGGATCATTTGGCACTGGGATAATTAGGGATGGCATTCCTCACACATCCTTTCAAGATTTTATTAAGATTTTATTAAATTGGTATCATTTCTTATTATTTTTATTATTTTTTATCTAATATTTTATTTTAAAATTTATTTCTATTTATTTTGTTTAATATTTTAATATTTATATTAATTTTATTGTAATTTTTATTATTTTATTTATTTTTTATTTTATTTAATATTTTTATATTTATATTAATTTTATTGTAATTTTTATTATTTTTATTTATTTTTTAATTTAAGATTTATTTTTTGGTTTTTATACCTTTGAGAATTAGGGCATTTATTGGAAGGAAGAAGGAGGGAGGAGGAAAGGGGACCTGGGTGTTATGTGATAAGCAATTGAACTGTTCTTTTTAAGCCTGGAAGAGACACAAAAAAAACTGGGAAAAGGGGTTGGGGACACTCCAAACGAGAAGAAATTCCCAATGACAGGAATTGGGGGACATAAAAATGGATGTGGAAGCTCCTAAGGGATGTGGAATCGTGGAAAAAGAGATTGGGGGACACAAAATTATTGAAAAAGGGGACACAAAAAACCTGGGAAAAGGGATTGGGGACCTTCAGGATCCCCCAAGAGGTACAAAATTCCTGGGAAAAGGGATTGGAGGACATAAAAACCTGGAAAAATTAATTGGGAATCCCTAAAGGAACACAAAATTCCTGGGAAAAGGGATTGGAGGACATAAAAACCTGGAAAAATTAATTGGGAATCCCTAAAGGAACACAAAATTCCTGGGAAAAGGGATTGAAGACCCTCAAAATGACACAAACTCCCTGGATCCAGATGTTGGGGACCCCAAAAAGCCACAAAATGGGAGGAGGTGGGAGATTTTTGGCGCCAGGCTCCTGGATGGAGCTGGAAGTGTTCAAGACAATGGGGTGGGTGCTTGTGATGCCCCTAAAAGATGCTTTTCCAGGTATTTTATGGAATTAGGGTGACTCAACAAGCTGCTAAACCCACAGTGGCTCCAGCCTGGAGCAGGGAGGACTCCTCTCATCAACACTTCAGGAACAAACCCTGAATTTGGGGTTTTTTTTTTTGGGACAGCTTTGTGTCTGAAAAACCCAACGCGGCATCACCCAAAGCCCAGCTCTGTCCTTGCACCTGATGCTGGGCGGAGAGGACGTGCAGCCATGTGGGATTCTCATCTGCTGGGCTCCTCCGGGGGCAAGGCTGGGAGTGATTTAGCGATTTCTTTTCCCCCAGCAGTGGCGAGGTATCCTCTCCATTGTTCTGCAGGCCGGGAGGGGTCAGAGGCAAGGCAGGGAGCAAGCTCAGCCCAGCTCACGCAAGGCTCCCAGCCCGGGGCTGCAGTAAACAGAATCTCCTCAAAGGTCACCCCTCCTGCAGCCACCAAAGGAAGCTGCAATCATTTTTCAGCCCTTTAAACGCCAGGCTCCCGTGCAGGATTTTCCTACACGTTGCTGGTTTGTGAGGAGGCTGCTTAGGAGGCATTTCCTTGCCAAGAAAAGCTTCTCTTTCCTCCTGAGCCCCGGCTAGACACGGGCAGCTCTCAGCAGGGTCAGGGGGGACACCTGGGCTCTGCAGGGCACCCCAAAGCAGGAGGATTTTCCAGCAGCAGCAGAGAAATCTGTAGGAAAAAAAAAAGTACCAAAATAATGCTCAAAATACCACAGAAAAATCACCATTAGTGTAAGAAGGATCAGCTCTGGGTTGGGAACACGTAATAACTTTCTAGGCAGAAAAATCACTGATTTCATCCCTTTTTCCTCTCCTGAATCATGGTGAAAAACCTGAAAATTTCTCAAGACCACTTTCCCCTCCCTGTCCCCTGCAACCACATTTCTAAACCCACTTTTCCCCCCTTAATTCCAGCAAGGAATTGGGTCTCTCCTTGTCACTCAAAATACCACAGAGAAACCTCCATTAATGCAAGAAGGATCAGCTCTGGGCTGAGAGCTCGTAATAACTTTCTGGGTAGAAAAATCACTGATTGCATCTCTTTTTCCTCTCCTGAATCATCGTGAAAAACCTTAAAATTTCTCCAGACCGCTTTCTGCAGGGCACCCCAAAGCAGGAGGATTTTCCAGCAGCAGCAGAGAAATCTGTGGATAAAAAAAGTGCCAAAATAATGCTCAAAATACCACAGAAAAATCTCCATTAATGTAAAAAGGGTCAGCTCTGGGCTGAGAACTCGTAATAACTTTGTAGGCAGAAAAATCACTGATTGCATCTCTCTTTCCTCTCCTAAATCATGGTGAAAAACCTTAAAATTTCTCAAGATCGCTTTCCCCCCACCGGCCCCTGTGACCACATTTCCAAACCCACTTTTCCCCCCTTATTTCCAGCCAGGAATTGGCTCTCTCCTTGTCACTCATCCTCCCAAACACCCAGCAAAAACCTGAGCCCTGCTGGCAGGATTTGCACGGCTGAGCCCCATCAGCAGCTCCCCAGCCTAAGTGAGAGCCCAGTGTGAATTAAGTGCTGTCAAAGCTGGCATGGCAAGTCCACCCTGAGGACTGACCCTCCATGAATGGCCACTGTGTTTATGGGAAGCAGCCTCCAGATTGCTTCTCTGCTGCCCAGAGCCCCAAGGTGGGTCAATAAAAACCTCTGGGTTTCATTAGGCAGCCCCTGGCTGGGTACATAAATAATAAGGCTGTTGTCAGATCTCCCCGTGGTGTGGAAGGGCAGATCTGGAAAGCTGAAGGCCACGACCTTGGTGTTTCTCAGCAGGGACCCAAACGCCCTCGGAGCCAGAGGAGTGGGAAAATGAGAGTCTGTGTTATGCTTTAACATGATACTGACAGGCAAATGTGATTTCTCAGAGTTCACTGCAGCCAGCACTGATCTGGTTTATAATCTCTGGCCTGGCTGCAGCTCTGGGGCTGCTGCAGGAGGGGATGGAGGCACAGGGGGGAGATTCCCCTTGGAGCTCTGTCTGCACCCTGGGGGAACCCAGGGGTGCTCCTGGAGGGGAGGGTGGGAACCATTTTATATCCCCAGACTTTGTCTTCTCCCCATTTATCCACTTTTCTGTCCCCAAGGCAGGGCCGTGTTTGGGGTGAGGAAAAGGAGAATGAGTTCAGTGGTTTGGGAGGAGGCAGCACAAGAGCAGAGGTGGGATCCTCACTCCCCTGGGCAGGGCTGGAGAGGGGCCAGGTGAACCAGCTGAAGGGTTCTGCACCACTGGGAGCTGGAAACAGAGACCTGGCAGGGATGGCAGCCTCTTCCTCTGACCTCCAGCTCCCTTCTACCTCTGCCCCTTCCAGGAAATCCCTGCTCGCTCCTCTGCTCAGCCACGTGGGAGCAGCAATGCTGGAGCAGTTCCTGACCCTGTGCACGTCCAGGAGTGACCCTGGGCAGGGGGGATCAGGAGCTCTCAGGGCTTTTCTGTGTTGGCACTTCCAAGGCTCCGTGTCTGTTCATCCCAGCAGGACCAGCACCAAACATGGAGCAGCTCCTGAGCCACAGATCCCAGGGAAGGACGAGAACTGGGGGGGTTGCTCGTGGTGTGAAAACGGGCAGGGATGCAGGGAAGGGGTTTGGGGGATGATGGCAAAAACTGCAGGGACTGGAGGAGGAGGAGGAGGCCCAGTGGCTCAGTGGGGCTCAGGGATGCCCTCCCTTCCTCCTGGGGTTCAGGGAAGCTCTCCTGTCCTTCTGGGGGTTTGGGACCATTTCTCCCTTCATCCTGGAGTTCAGAGATGCTTTTCCCTCATCCTGGGGTTCAAGTTCTACCTTCATCCTGGGGTTCAAGGATGCTCTCCCTTCCTCCTGTGGGTTTGGGAATATTTCTCCCTTCATCCTGGGGTTCAGGGATGCTCTCCTTTCCTCCTGGGGTTCAGGGATGCTCTCCTTTCCTCCTGGGGGTTTGGGAATATTTCTCCCTTCATCCTGGGGTTCAGGGATGCTCTCCCTTCCTCCTGGCACTGCTGAAGGAGGAAGGGGCTGCACTGTGCCCGAGCAGGCTGGTTACCTGTAATTTCCAGGTGAATTAGCTTTACACACAGCCCAGCCCAGCCCAGGGGAGGGCTCCCGAGCCAAGGTGAGGTTTCAGGAAAGCTCAAGGAGGTTTCCAGCCTTGTCACAGAGCATTGCTCCCAAAAGAGCCTTTTTGGCCAAAAATCGGGGGACAGACAGAGGCTGTTAGCTCCAGTTTAGTACCTCTTTAGGGAGCCATGGATGTGCCAGTGCGAGCCCGACAGGGAAGGTTTGGGGGAGACAGGAGAAGGTCAGCAGATGCCTTTCCAAGCTGTGGCACCTTTCCAGGAGCACACTCTGTGTCCTGCCCAGGAATGCATCCCCTGCTCCCCGTGCTGGGGGGACAGAGTTAACTGAGTTAATCAGAGTTATCCAGAGTTAACCAGAGCTAACCAGAGTTAACCAGAGCTAACCAGAGTTCATCAGAGTTAACCAGAGTTAACCAGAGTTAACCAGAGTTACCCATAGTTAACCAGAGTTAATCAGCATTAATCAGAGTTAACCAGAGCTAACCAGAGTTATCCAGAGTTAACCAGAGTTAATCAGAGTTAACCAAAGCTAACCAGAGTTACCCAGAGTTACCCAGAGTTATCCGCATTAACCAGCGTTAACCAGCGTTAACCAGCGTTAACCAGAGCTAACCAGCGCTAAGCAGAGTCAATCAGAGCTAACCAGAGTTACCCAGAGTTATCCAGCATTAACCAGAGCTAACCAGAGCTAACCAGAGTCAACCAGAGCTAACCAGCACTAACCAGAGTTAACCAGCGCTAACCAGTTACCCAGAGTTATCCAGCGTTAACCAGAGCTAACCAGAGCTAACCAGAGCTAACCAAGTCAATCAGAGCTAACCAGCGCTAACCAGAGTCAATCACAGCTAACCAGCGCTAACCAGAGCTAACCAGCGCTAAGCAGAGTCAATCAGAGTTATCCAGCGCTAACCAGAGCTAACCAGCGCTAAGCAGAGTCAACCAGAGCTAACCAGAGCAATCACAGCTAACCAGCGCTAACCAGAGCAACCAGAGCTAACCAGAGTCAATCAGAGCCGCTGCCGGGGCCGCAGCGGGGCCGGAGCCCGGGGCAGGCCGGCCCGGCGGGCGGGGAGGATGCTCGGGCAGGAGCTGCGTGCGGAGCGCGGTCGCTGTGTGGTCCGCGGGGCTTTGCGTGTGTGGTCCTGCAGAGCCCCGCTCATCTGTCCAGAGGCTGCTAACTGCCTGCTGAATGACCACGGCTGTTTACTTTAGCTCTGTCTGCACCAACTGAACTCTGATCGCTGCCTTCCTCCAGCTGCGCCGGCTCAGGACCCCGGCGCGAAGGAGCGGGACAGGGATCCGTGTGTGTGTGTGTGTGTGTGTGTGTGTGTGTGCGTGTGTGTGTGTGTGTGCTTGTGAGGCTCCAAAAAAATTAAAACAACAAAAAAAAAAAAAAAAAAAAAAGAGAGAAAAGAATAGGCTGCAAATGGACTCCAGTGTAAATCACGGCGAACAATTTATGGGCCATTTTGTCTCCCATCATTTCTGCTCTGATCCCATCCGCAGCCCCCCCCCCCCCGCCTCCCCTTCTTCACTCAAACAGAGCAGGCTCATAAATTGCCCGTGCTGAGTGCTGGCAGAAAGGTTTTTCATGTCCCTGACAGCTGCAATAAAAATATGCTGTGTGTGTCTGGTGGCTGCGCCAGGGGCAGAGCTGGGTGTCCCTGCAGGGTGCCCAGGGAGGGGACAGCGGGTGTCAGGGGCTCCGGGGTGGCTGCCCTGGGGTGGGGACAGCGAGGGGACCCCCAGTGTGGGCTGTGATTCCAGGGCTGTGGGGCTGCCCTGACTGCACATCCCTGCTGGGATTCCATGTTTGAGAATGCTGTGATTCCGTTATTGTGCCGTGATTCCATTTTGGTGCTGTGATCCCATTTTTGTGCCATGACTCCATTTTTTTTTCCCTGTGATTCCATGTTTGTGGGTGCTGTGATTCCATATTTTGCTGGGATTCCATGTTTGTGGGTGTTCTGATGGCACATTCCTGCTGTAATTCCGGATTTGCGCTGTGATTCCATTTTTTTCCCTGTGATTCCATTTTTGGGGGTGCTCTGACTGCACACTCCTGATGTAATTCCATTTTTATGCTGTGATTCCATGTGTGGGAGAACTATGATTGCACACTCCTTCCGTAATTCCATTTTTATGCTGTCATCCCGTTTTTGGGGGTGCTCTGATCGCACATTCACATTTTAATTCCACGTTCATCCTGTGATTCCATAGGTGTGGGTGTGCTGTGAATCCCACACATGATGTAATTCCATGTGTGTGCTGTGATTGCATGTTCATGCTCTAATTCCATGTTTTTTCCTGTAATTTCACGCGTGTGTGTTATGTTATTGCACATTCCTGCTGTGATTCCATATTTGTGCTGGGATTCCATGTGTGTGAATGCTGTAATTCCATATTTTACTGGGATTCCATGTGAGTGAATGCTGTAATTCCATATTTTACTGGGATTCCATGTGTGTGAATGCTGTAATTCCATATTTTGCTGGGATTCCATGTGTGTGAGTGATATAATTCCATATTTTACTGGGATTCCATGTGTGTGAATGCTGTAATTCCATATTTTGCTGGGATTCCATGTGAGTGAATGTTGTAATTCCATATTTTACTGGGATTCCATGTGTGTGAATGCTGTAATTCCATATTTTACTGGGATTCCACATGAGTGAATGCTGTAATTCCATATTTTACTGGGATTCCATGTGAGTGAATGCTGTAATTCCATATTTTGCTGGGATTCCATGTGTGTGAGTGATATAATTCCATATTTTACTGGGATTCCATGTGTGTGAATGCTGTAATTCCATATTTTACTGGGATTCCATGTGTGTGAATGCTGTAATTCCATATTTGTGCTGGGATTCCATGTGTGTGAATGCTGTAATTCCATATTTTGCTGGGATTCCATGTGTGTGAATGATATAATTCCATATTTTACTACGATTCCATGTTTGTGGGTGCTCTAATTGCACATTCCTGCTGTAATGATTTCTCAACCCAGGAGGATTTTTGAGATGTTGATTAGAAAAAAAAATCAAATCAGGATAAAAAAGGCAAATCATTCCCTTCTTTAATAAACACACACTCTAAACAAACATAAATCGATTTTTGGATCAACCACAGTGATTTTTCTGGTGGGAATTTCTCCAGGCTATTTTTAGCTTCAGTTTTGAGACAGAATCAACTGAGGGATAAGCCCAGGCTATGGAATTTTTCAATGCAGTGAAATTTGGATTCAAGCAGTAAATTTTGCAGCTGTAATGGAAATAATCTCATTCCTGTCAGCCAGTTTGGGAGGAAATCCCACTCAGCCACAGGATTCCTAGGAAACAGCTTTCTCCTTTCCATCACTTCTCCATATTTGCCTTTTTGAATGGTGTTATTCCCATAAGAAATTTAATGGGAAGCAGCAGCCCAGCAAGTTCCGGGGGGTACAAAGTGTCACCCACAAAAACTCGGGAATTTGGTCCAGGGAGGGAATTTTTTCACTCTATTTCTGTTTCTCGTTCTGATCCACTTTGGTTTTTCTCTATCAAAAATCCCCTTGTGAGGGTTTGTATCTCTACCAGTTTGGAAAGATTTTATTTGGTAAAAAAATTAGAAAACTGATGAAGAAGGTACAGGGTAACACACGGGGATAGAAATCAGAGTTTAGTTACAACCAGAACCCCCAAAAATTGCATCCTGTAATTATTGAGATTTGTTAGGAAAGACACAGAGACCTCAACATGTTCAGAGAGTTTTCCCAACTAAAACACTCAGTTAGAAGAAAATCCAGATGAGCCCCAAGCAACAATAGAGGTGTGAGAAGAGAGGGAAGTCCCCAGAAAGCCAAGTGAGGATTTATCAAGTGAGAGCATCCCCTGGGCTGGAAAACAGCTCTGGGATGTTCCCGAGCCCCAGGATCAACAGCCCCGGGTGTGCCTGGCCTTTGTAGCTCTAAGTGCCTCTGTAGGGAACAAAGGAAGAGAGTAAAAATTGAATTATCCACTTAAGGTTGTGTCAGCTTTCCATCATAAATCTTTTTTTTTTTTCTTTCTTTCTTTTTTTCCCAGGGGTTTATTACTCATCTGTAAAAATTCCTCCCAGACTTTGCCTTTGCACGCACCATGCTTTCAAGGCTGAAAAAAAAAAAAAAAAAAAAAAGAAGACATTGAATCTAAGAGGGTGCAAAACGAGCATTTTATGGAGAAATCATTATTAATTCTTACAGCTACACCAGAGGAATGAAATCGGGGACTGCTGGCAGTGATGGCTCTGGAAAGGCCGGGCTGGCAGGGGCAGCTCCCAGTGGGTGCCCGCGGCACTGGGGATGCTCTGCCCCGCTTATCCCGGGCTGGGAGCGACCCCCTGACGTGCAAAGAGCACCTCAGGCATCCGCTGCCTGTGCTGCCATCAGCCTACATTTCACAGGAGATTCTTTGCCCTTCCCCTTTTCTCCTGCCTTCCACTTTCCTTCTCTAGGTTCCTTTTTCTTTTATCTTTTTATACGTTTATCATTTTCCATTTTCCTCTTCCTTTTTCCCGTTCCTTTCCTTCCCTTTCCTCTCCCTTTCCCTTTCCTCTCCCTTTCCTTTCCTTTCCTTTCCTTTCCTTTCCTTTCCTTTCCTTTCCTTTCCTTTCCTTTCCTTTCCTTTCCTTTCCTTTCCTTTCCTTTCCTTTCCTTTCCTTTCCTTTCCTTTCCTTTCCTTTCCTTTCCTTTCCTTTCCTTTCCTTTCCTTTCCTTTCCTTTCCTTTCCTTTCCTTTCCTTTCCTTTCCTTTCCTTTCCTTTCCTTTCCTTTCCTTTCCTTTCCTTTCCTTTCCTTTCCTTTCCTTTCCTTTCCTTTCCTTTCCTTTCCTTTCCTTTCCTTTCCTTTCCTTTCCTTTCCTCCTTTCCTTTCCTTTCCTTTCCTTTCCTTTCCTTTCCTTTCCTTTCCTTTCCTTTCCTTTCCTTTCCTTTCCTTTCCTTTCCTTTCCTTTCCTTTCCTTTCCTTTCCTTTCCTCCTTTCCTTTCCTTTCCTTTCCTTTCCTTTCCTTTCCTTTCCTTTCCTTTCCTTTCCTTTCCCCTCACAACTTCCACCCATATTTCTATACTTATTCTCATTCTAATCCTTATTCCTCATTCTTATTCTGATTCTTTATTCTTCTTCTTATTATTATTATTATACTTAATCTTATTCTCATTCTCATTCTTTTTCTTATTCTTATTGATTCTGATTCTGATTCTGATTCTTCATTCTTGTTCTCATTCTAATTCTTATTCTTCATTCTTATTCTTATTCTTATTCTTATTCTTATTCTTATTCTTATTCTTATTCTTATTCTTCATTCTATTCTTCATTCTTATTCTTATTCTTTCTGATTCTTATTCTGATTATCATTATCATTCTGATTCTGATTTTTCATTCTTATTCTTATTCTTATTCTTATTCTTATTCTTATTCTTATTCTTATTCTTATTCTTATTCCTATTTTTGTTCTTATTCTTCATTCTTCATTCTTGTTCTTGTTCTTGTTCTGATTCTGATTCTTGTTCTGATCCTGATTCTTCATTCTCGTTCCCATATCCTTATTTCAATTTTCACTCCTGTTTTTCTCACTCCCGCCCCTCCGCACGGCGCCGTGCCCGCGGTGCAGGGGGAGCCGCGGGGGTGCCGGGGGGTCCCGGGGAGCCGTCCCGGGGAGGGTCCCCCCGGGCGGGCGCCAGGCGCTGCCCCGACCCCGGCATTAACCCCGTGCCCCGGGCGGGCGCCGCCGAGCCCCCCGGGAGGGGCCCCTGCAGCGCTGCCGCTTCTCGGGGGCTCGCACAGCCCGCCGAGGAAAAAAGGACAATTTGTCCCTTTCCTTCCTTTTTTTCCTCCCTGCGTTTTTCTCTCTTCTTTTTTTTTTTTTTTTTTTTTTCTGGTCTGTCTCCAATTTACGGGAGAGAAGGGGTTCGTTTGAATGGGAGGAGGAGGAGGCAGTTTGGGGATGGAAAAGGGGTTAAATGGGGGAGAAGAGAGAGTTTGGGGACAGAAAGGTGGATAAATGGGGAGAAGACAAAGTCTGGGGATAGAAAATGGTTAAACGGGGGAGAACAGAGAGTTTGGGGATAGAAAAGGGGTTAAATGGAGAAGAGAGAGTTTGGAGACAGAAAAGGGGTTAAATGGGGGAGAAGAGAGAATTTGGGGATAGAAAAGGGGTTAATGGGAGAAAGAGTTTGGAGATACAAAAATGGTTACATGAGAGAAGAGAGCGTTTGGGGACAGAAAAGTGGTTAAATGGGGGAGAAGAGAGAGTTTGGGGATAGAAAAATTTTACAGTCTGGGGGAAAAAAGGTTAAATCCCACCAGGCTGGGTTTGGTAGCTTGTGGGGTTTGTCAGCACATCCCGTCCCGCAGGAATTGTGTGCGGGGTGGCAGAGGGGTCTCAGAAGCCCCTGATGCTCTGCCACACCAGCAACCCTGACAGATGTCACTGCAAAATAAAGAGGTTTTTTAAAAAAAAAAAAAAAAGGAAAAAAAAAAAAAGAAGAAAACCACAAACAAAGAAACAAACAAAAAACAAAAAAACAAACAAAAAAAACCCAACAGAACAAGAGTACAAGAGCCTTGGGGATGTGTCCTTGCTGGGTGCTTGCAGCTCCTTTTCCCCTCATAGTGGGAATTCCCTTCCATCTTCTGCTCCCCAAACCCCATTTCTCCCAGATCTCGTGTATTTAATTTATTTTCAATTGCTTTAAGGCTGGGGTTTACACGCAGGGGATTGCATCCCGGAGGATGAGGAGAGGTTCTGGTGGGATGAAGGTGCCCTGGACCCCCCAGGAGGGAGCAGGGAGGAGGAGGAGGCTGGGGATGCCCGGCGTTATCCCAGCCCAGGATGCAGGAGTGAGGCACTCGCAGGGCAGGAGGGCGGGCAGGGCGGCGGGGAAAGCTGATCCTCAACTTTCCATCACGTGAAATTGAAGCGCATGTGCCTATAATGAAATATTTCCTACCATTTCATGGCAGCTCAGTAATTCCTGATGGCACAGAGCCTGGGAAAACAGATCCCCCCTGCTCCCACCCACGGCGCCTGACCGCACGGGCAGGACAAACAAGGGATTCGTTCTGCCGGTTCTTCCCCACCTTCAGCATCCTCTAAACACAGCCCTTCGCCCCCTTTCCCCCTCCTCCAGCCAGGAAAATCCACATTTCCAAGGGAATTTCACTGCGGGAATTTCCCCCTTCCCATCCCCAGGGCTGTCACCCCGGCACTGCCTTCATTTATTTTGGAATTATGTGGTTTTTCCAGCTCTCCTCAATTTAATTAAACTTTGACCAAAATTCTAAGCAGGGCAAGAGAATAGAAAAGGTTTTTTTTGTGCCAGAATAAGCAGAGTAATAATATTAATAATAACAAAAAGCAACAATAACTTCATTCTGCCAGCCCAGGGTGCTTCCTCACGTTCAGCATCCTCCAAACACAGCCCTTAGCCCTCTTCCCCCTCCTCCAGCCAGGAAAATCCACATTTCCAAGAGAATTTCAATGCGGGAATTCCAAGGGAATTTCACTGCGGGAATTTCCCCCTTCCCATCCCCAGGGCTGCCGCCCCCGGCACTGCCTTCATTTATTTTGGAATTATGTGGTTTTTCCAGCTCTTCTCAATTTAATTAAACTTTGACCAAAATTCTAAGCAGGGCAAGAGAATAGAAAAGGGGGGTTTTGTGCCAGAATAAGCAGAGTAATAATATTAATAATAACAAAAAGCAACAACGAGCCCTTAAAGCCTTCAGGGCTGGGTTGTGGAGTTCAGGCTGCTGGGATGAGGCAGGCAGGGCACTGGGAGTCCTCAGGACCCTTTGAAATTCCCCTGACACGGAATCAAAGCAGCCAAGGACACCAGAAAGCTGCTGGAGCATCAGATTTCAGCTTGGAATGGCATTTTCCTGGAAAAAGATAACCAAAGAACAGAGAAAGTGGCACAGAAATGGGCAGGGATGAGGGTCTGGTTGAAATCCAGCTTGGATTGGGAGGGAGAGGCTCTCTGGGCTGTCCTGGGAAGGAGGAATTCGATGGATTGAGGCAAAATTCCAGCAGCAACCACCCTCAAGCCCTGGTTATTTTGTGTTTCTGTTGATTGTGGTGACATCTCAGGACTGGACAAAATTTGGGCTCCACGTCCAGCCCAGTGAGTTCCTGCCCCGCCATCCTGCCCGAGGAAATTCCACTCATTTTCAGGGAATGCCAGGACTCATTTTTTCTGTCCTGCCATAGGTCTTGCCACGGGGATTTGCATCTTTTAACACTATAGTCTCCATTTTTTAACATAAAAACATTGTTTGGGGCTTTTTTTTTTTTTTTAATTCACAGATTTTTCAACCCTTAAAGAAAAATTATCATTTTCTCCCTCCTGCTCTCATTCTAAATTTAATAAGGAATCAATAAATATGTGAATTTAATAAGGAATCAATAAATATGTTAATTTAATAAAGAGTCAATAAATATGTTTGTTCAGGCTTAGGTCCCAAGATGCTGTGGGCAGGATGGAGGTGGGATCACAGAAATTCCTGACAGGAGCCAGCCCCAGATGATTCCTGGCATGTGAGGAGGAAACTTCACTACATCTGCACATAGAATCACCTGCCCACAAAGAAACCATGCTCCTGCTGCTGATCACTCACTTAGAAAGAGATTTAAAACTCCAGAAAGTAAGGGGATTTTATAGTTAATAAAACTAGTCTAAAATTAATAAAAGTAATCAAAATTATTGTTAATTAAAATTATTGTTAATTAAAACTTATTAAAATAATTTAAAATAAAACTTTTATGAAATTAATCAATTAAGGGGATTTAATAGTTAATAAAACTATTCTAAAATTAATCCAATTAATTAAAATTATTATTAACTAAAATTATTATTAATTAAAACTAATTAAAATTATTAAAATTAAATTAAAACTATTATAAGATTAATAAAATAAGGGGATTTAATAGTTAATAAAATGAACTATTTTATGAATTCTACCCTTCATGGGGTGGAGAGGAAAGGAGCCTGGAGGCTGTGAGTGTCCTGAGGAGGAGAGTGGGTGCCACAGCGGTGACTCCCGAATCCAGGGGCTCTGTGGCGCTTCCACACGTGGGCTTTGCTGTGATTCCCACATTCTGAGGGTGTCACAGGAGTGGGAGGGAAGTTTTGGAACGCTGCTGCTGCCAGGAGTTTGCAGTGACCGTTACTCACGTCTTGGTACAAAACCTGAGTTGGGGGATTTCAGGAGCAGAAAGACCAAGGGGGAAAATGACTGGGGAAAAATGACAGTACCCAGCATTTCCCATGGCTGCCTGGGACTGGGGAGGCTCACATTTGTTAATCTGGTGCTGATTAGAGCTAAGCTTGATTAAAAGATGCTGGGAAAACAAAGCATCCCAGATTTGCTGCAGAGCTGAACCAACAAGCTGGGAATGTGTCACAATGCAACACAAAATGAATGACCCTCACACGCTGAGATGTCCGAGGCAAAAGAAGGCATTTTCTGACTTTATTTCTGATATTTATTTCCTGAATTCGGTATTTATAGAATTCCAAAAGTGACCATGGATTGGAGGATGAAATCGCCACCTGCCAACCACACTGGTCAAACCAACAGTGCATCAATTCTGTCCTCCAGAAAGGAATGCAAAACAATCATTATTTACATGGAAACTCTATTATTAAAATGTGAACATCAAAAAGCTTAAAAGAATTTTAGAAGAACAAAGCAACAGGAATGAGCTTGGAGCACAAACTGGGAGCTCTGTCCAGCTCATGGAATCCAACAGGTTTGTGTTTGGGATGCTCCAGGCTCTAGGAATGCCCTGCTTGGTCTTTCTTGAAGTCAAAACACTGCAATAAAAGGGATTTAGGGGAGTGTGCTGGGGGAAGCTCTTTTGGCAACTTTGGTTGGAGAAAATCCTGCTGAGCTCCCTGCCATGAAGAACTTTCCTACTTCCACTGGAGCTTTCTGTCTGCAGAGCATCCTGAGGGCATCCCCAGGGAGCAGCTGCCATGGAACCCCTTCCTCCAAGGAAAAGGAGCAACCTGGCTTTAGGAGCTGCAGTGATTTTGGGAGGGTGGATTTGGGCTGGGTATCAGGAGGAAATTGTTCCCTGGGAGGGCGGGGAGGTGCCCAGAGCAGCTGTGGCTGCCCCTGCATCCCTGGCAGTGCCCAGGGCCAGGCTGGACAGGGCTTGGAGCACCCTGGGATGGTGGAAAGTGTCCCTGCCATGGCAGGGGTGGCACTGGATGGGATTTAAGGTCCTTTCCACCCAACCATTCCTTGAGCTCACACAGAGACAGACACACGTCAACTGCTGTGTTCAGCTGCATCCCCACAAAGCCACACTCACACCACATCTCGTGGGGTTTTCCACCTAATTTTGGTCCCTCTTCTTCTAGAAACCACTTACAAGCTCAAAAGGAGGCAAAGAGCAGCTTCAAAAAAATATTTTTGCCTCCATGGAGCATCCCCTTTTCCCCTCAGGCTTCAGGGCAGGGTGATGCCACATCTGTGATATTTCACCTCACTCCTGTCTCTCCTTCAATACTCTCAAAAGAAAATATTCTTTAGGAGAAAAAATCACTTATTTTTTCCACTTTAGCAGTTTATTTTTTCCACTTCTTTATCACTTATTTTTCCCAGTTGTTTCCCCACCCACCCCATTTTCAGCCTTCCCAAGTCCGAAGCATCCCTTTACTCGCTGCTTTACTGGAAGAGCTGTTCACATCTATAAACAAAGCTCACTCTTCCTGATTTTATCTTTCTCCATTTTATTGTTTCCGGTTGTTGTGCAGCCTGGATGATGCTTCTGTGGGGACTTTCCAAAAGGAGAGAATCCAAAGTGACACCAAGTAACATCCAGGAATAAAAGTGGGGGGTGGTTATGAATGCATGACTACCTTTTACTGGAAGAAGTGAAACAGGCAGGAAGAAATTTGGGCTGGGTGGGATCACCCTGAGGCTGATCAGCTCCTGGTTTTGGGCATTTTGATGGCTCAGGGAGAAAAGGAACCATCACAAAAATGCTCAAAACTCTCCTAAGAAGGGAACTTTCAAGCCTTAAAATTCACCTGTTGATGGGAATGAGGGGGGGGGAAGTTCCTCTGTCCTACAAACACTTTGGTCTGGCACCTTTTTCTCCCAGGATCTGCTATTTTCAGGATTTTAAAACCCAATTTGGCTGCACATTGATCCTCCTCAGCACACTCCTGGGGAGAGGAAATGCCTTTAATACCTTTGGAATCTTGGAAGCATCCCCCAAATTACAAACCCCTTGGCCAAACCTGACAGATTCTGTTACCACTTCTGGGGTATTTTTTGCTTTCCCATTCCTTCCTCCTCACTCCCCATTTAAGGAGAGCTCCTCTGATTCCTGGAGGCTGCACCCACGATTTTCTGAGTCTTCTTAAAACCCTTCCAAACCAAAGAGCTCACGTCACTCCCTTATCAGATGGGAGGATTTCCACCCGGAGCTGAGGGATGAGAAGTGCTGTAATTCCATGAAGGCAGGAATAAGTTGGATTGGGATCCTCTGCGAGATGCAAACCACGCAGGATGAGCTCAGGAGTGTCCAAGAAGCAACTCCAAACCCAAAAAAATCCCAGTTTTGTTTTCTCTCTGGCTTCCTGCAGCATCCCAGCTCATCCCACAGCCCCCATGGGAGCCCTGGCTCTGGAATCCTCCCAGTGCCACCAAACCCAACCAGGAAAACCCCTCGAGGAGCAGCAGTTTTGGCACATCACTGCAGCCAGCTTTTCCCTTGCAGATTTGCTTTCCTTTCCTTTGATTTCTCCACAGGAAAATTGCTCAGATCCTCCAGGAGTGAAGAGCAATAAATCTGCCTAAAGCAAGAACAAAAAAGCCCTGTAAATAATCCCATTTCTGTGACTGGAAGGGTAGAAAAGACACGTTCAGGGTTATAAGATTCTCTCCAGCAACATTTCAGTGTCACATCTGAACCATTTTTTGGCATTTCTGCTCCTCCTCTGGCAAATTTGGGATTTTTTGCTTCATCTACAGCATCACTTTGTGCATCCACACCAGGGCTCAGAAGTCATGGCTGGAAAATCTGGTTGGGTTTTGTTGTTGTGCTTAAAAATTGTTCATATTTATGGCTGAAGTTCAGGGGGCAAACAGGATCTGTGTAAATTCTCCCGCATGTCACATATCAGCCTAAATTCTGGGATTAATAATAAAAATAATAAAATAAATAAAAAATAATCCAATTTTACCAAACAATACAAGTTCTAAAGGTGGGAAGGGGGAAGCAGATTTGGAAGGGGGTTTTGGTTTGGGTTATACAAGGCCACTCCAGAACCCGCCTGGGTGGCAACAATGATAAAATCAACCTCAATTTATGGTTTAGTGGTGGTTTATTAGGTCCTGACTTGAAGTTTTTTTACCTTCACCCAGTTCCTGAGCGACACAGGAATAAAACATGGATGGCACATGTGGGAATGGGGATTTTTTTCCTGCTGTGGTGGACACAAAATCCCCCACAAAACGTTCACCTGGCCAAGCCAGATCTTCTGCAAGCCATTGCCCAGCTGAGATCCTGCTGGTGCAGAGCTATCCTTTAAGCCTGAAGGTAAATAAAGCCTTCAAAAGCACCAAAATCCAGCTGCTCTTCTCTCCTCGCATCCCAGGGCTTTCTTTAATAAATCCCATCCCGGGAAAGTGGAAAGCAGAGTTGTTTCCTGCTTTTGGAGCATTTTCTCTGTCATTTTTTCCCAGAGGCTCCCAGGGCCAGGAGCCAGGTCTTGTCCAGCTCTTCCTGCTGGGAAGGACATTAAAGATGTGACCCCCCAGCCAAGGAATGGCCATGTCAGGAGTAGGACAGGAAAGGGCAGAGATCCTTTTTCTTGCAGGAAGCCCCTGGGGGAGGCTGGATTTCCAAACCCCACCTCTCCTAGTGCCAGCTCTCCCATCCACAGCCTGTGAGCACTGCAGGAAAACCCATCTGCCAGGCTTTAGGAGCTCTATAAACACAGCCCAAAAGTGGCTCTGGGTGACAAATGCCCGCGGCAGGCAGCAGCTGCCAAGCGCCAAACTGGCATCCTGTGCCCAGCCAGGCACATGTGCGAGGCATCCGCGCTCCCAGAATCGCTGGACTTTTATGGGCATGGAAAAGGGAGGCTTGAAACACTCCAGATTTC
This sequence comes from Diglossa brunneiventris, assembly GCA_019023105.1. NCBI lineage: Eukaryota > Metazoa > Chordata > Aves > Passeriformes > Thraupidae > Diglossa > Diglossa brunneiventris. The sequence goes on along the minus strand of CM032364.1, from coordinate 2,570,808 downwards.
TGTGCATTGGGATGTGCTGGCTCAGATATCCCTCAGAGGTGCTCTGGAGAGGACACAGAGGGGCTGGCACAAAGCAGAAGCTCTGGGATGTGCCATCCATCATCTTCCCACTAATGGATCTTCTCCCAGGTCTGTCCTGGTTTGTCCCAGAAATAAATAAATATGGCCTCGAGTTCCAGGTTTGCATCCTTCAGGGAACTGTGGCAGTGAAAAACATGTCCTGGGTTCCTGTGGAAAATTATAGGAAATTTTTACAGGACAAAGGAAGGGATTCCCAGGAGGAAGGTCCCAACCCATGGAAAAACCCACGGAAAAACCCACATGGCTTTGAGTGGCACCACCTCCCACCAGCCTCAAATCAGCAAAGCAAAACCCAAACCACTGCAAAAAAAAAGGTGGCAGAGGACTGCTGGAAAATGGGATCATGTTTAATCCCTGTTCTCACCAGAAATAAGAAGGAAAAGCTCTGTTTTCTGGAGTAAAAGCCGAGCACCACCTTGCATCTGGATCTGGATGGGATTGTGACAAACCTTAGAACACACAGGCACGTCTCAGCCTCTCTCCCCTAAGGAATCCCATGGCTGCAGAGCTGTGCCTGCTGTCTTTGAAGGGAACAGCAAAACTTGCACTGACAGAAACAAACCCGAGCCCATGAAGTGCAGACTCTCGCAGGAAAGCCCATGTGCACTTCTCTGTGCTCTCCCAGCCAAAATCCCTTCAGCACGCACCTGCTTTCTGTTTGTTTTGGTGAAAACATGGAGGAGCTCTGGCTCTGCTGAAAAACAGTTCTGATTTCGCTAAAAAAAAAAAATTAAAAAAATTCAAGTAAAGCATCACTTGCTGATTTATCTCTCCTCTTTGGGGTTTTAGTGGGGTGTCAGTGAAACCCTCTGGTGGAGCCAGCTCCATTCATTGCCAGCATCGTGCTCAGCCCCGTGAAGGTCCTGCCTGCTTTGTTTGTTCCTCTGAGTCATCTCACAAACATCCCAGCACAAGGTCCAGAGACTTACAGGGAGCACAGAGAAGCCAAAATCACCAGATGGAGCAAAGCACATCTTAAGGGGATGACATTTGGCACGAGAAGCAGAAGAGAATCAGGGTTTGGTTTGATCTGCCCCAAATTATCTCACCGCTTCTCCGCAGGAAATTGTTGAGGTTGAACCAAAATCAGGATCAAGTTTTAGATCATTTTCCCTTTACACATTCTTTCAGGACCCCACATCTCTCAGTATGCAACCTATTAATTACAAATCCACACACACACTCACATCCCATCTGATTATTTGGGCTTCAGCTGACCCTGCAGAGGGAAGCAGATGAAAGCAATAATCAGTTCATTCAGCTACAAAGAGAAAATTAAAAAAAAAAAAAAAAAGAAATCAAAGCTAGATAAACACATCCTGTTCTCATGGAAAACAACAGCAAAAAGGGCTGAACTGGCAGGGGAATTAACAGAGCTCTTCCACACCTCTGTCAAAATGGGATGCTGGAATCCATGGATGGCAGGGGATGTTGAGTGGGGACCACGATGTCCCTGCTGTCCCCTGGGACCTGAGGGAGGCAGAGCATCCCAGCCCGGTGCTGGCAAGGCTAATTTGGGTAATTTGGGTAATTACTGGGGCTGTTTTGTGCCTGGTGGGAGCTGCCAGCCCTCAGACTCAGGCTGCAGATGCTGGAGCCTTCCACAAAACTCTGCTGGCTTTTCCTGGCAGCAGAGCCCCCCTTGCCAGCAGGGCAGGGCTGTTCCCAAAATGCCTCTTTGAAGGTGGAGACATCACATCCCCAGCGTCCCAGGGCTCCCTTCTCACTCCTGCCCTCACCCAAGATGGGAGGAGAAACAGGAAAAAGGAAGACGATGGAACTTTCTGGAAAAATCCTGACTTAGTGATATTTTTCTGTTGGATGGAGATGCTTCCCTAAAGACAATTCACAGCACTTACACCAGACCAAGGAGAGTTTCTGGCTGTTTTAGACAACAAAATCAAGTTGGTGTAAAAATTCCAGCCCTTTCCATGCTCCACAGAGCTATGAATCAGATCTGTGGGGGTTTTTGTCATATTGTGATATTTAAAGTGATTATTGTTATTGTGATTTAAGCTGATTATTCAAACAACCAGGCATGTTGTAGTGGTAAACCTTTAGTGCTTGAGGGGCAGACCACACTTCCCACTCATCTGGGGGGGGCACAAAAATGTCATTTCACCTGGAAAAATAAATTATTGTGCCCGATTTAGCTGCCTGTTATCCAAAAAAAAAAAAAAACTACAAGGGGACCACCTGAGAGCTGGGAAAATCCAAAGTTTTGCTAAGGAAGAGGAATTCCCAGCAGCTGCAGAGCTGGGCCAACACACTTTGGAATTACGTGCAGAAATGACTGCAGAGAGATGTCATTAAGCTGAAAACTGTTCTCACCATGAATTCCAGGGAATGCAGGAGAGCCTGCAAGGGAAGAGCTGAGGACAGCACATATCCCATTACATCTTTAACCACCCAGATTCAATTCTGAGCTCAACACAAAACCCACGAAGAGAAGCCAGGAAAAATGAGCCTTTTCGATTCAAGAGAAAGGGACAAATTTCAAATAAAATGTCTCCACCTCCGGTAAAATCCCAAATTAAGCAACAGCCTCATGCTCTGGGAAGTTATTTCCCCTTCAGTCATCTACACTTGGCCCCCACTGAGCTGCTTCAGGGGGTCAGGTTGATAAAATCCAATGTTTGCAGCAAAATCCACTGGAACTGCACACAGCTCATGGAAGCAGGGCTGGATCACAGCTCCTGCCACAAACTGGGTGCTTCCAGCAGCTTTTGTTATTCTGCAGCAACTTTTCCAAGGAGAAGGCTTGACGCTGTGCAGGAGGCAATGGCAGTGGGAGATGCTTTCTGTCACAGGGGAGTGCAAACGAGAGGTTGTGGGCAGGGGGCAGAGCCAGCAGAGCTCCAAGAGGCTCTGTTTGGATGATGTTTTTATGCCTTGCAAGAACCCTGACACAAATCAGGGCTGGAGCACGCTGGGGGTTGTGGGGATACCTGGCAGGAGCCCTCCCTGCCACAGCTGATGGTGCAGAAATAAATGTGGTGAATGATGCAGCCGTGCGTGGCTGGAGGTGCAAATCTGTGTTTGGGGGTGATGTGGAGCCTCACTGTGGAGAAATATTTCCCTGACCTTGATGTTTTCAGCCAAAAATTTGAAGTTTAAAAAAGAAGGCGCACTTCACCTTCTTCAGGCAGGACCAGCAGATGAGAAACCCATTTTTGGCCAGGAGATTCCAATCCTGCAGGAATCCCACACGAGGGAACCAACCGTGCTTTCAATTCTGGCTTAGAGAGAGGGATCACAACCATTCCCATGGACCAGAACATTCCTGGGTGTTTCGCACTGCAATGTCTGAAATTTTTAATTTTAAATTTAAATAAAATATGTGAAAAATTGATATTTGGGGGACAAGAAGGCAGCAACGCTTTGGGGTCAAAACCCCATCAAACTGATCATCTCTCTTTGAGCCTGCTTGAGGATGAGATGCACAACAGCAAGAAAACATTTTCAGTCTGGACTGTCAAGGATGGGAGGATGTTTGTGGTGAGGGAGAAATCTGCCACCCACTGCTGCTGCTTTGGTGCCCAATTTCTGTGGTCCCACTTTATTCAGTGACTGAAAGACACCAACACAAAAACAAATTCCAAGCTATAAAGTGGGATTTCCAGATAATGCATTATTCCTTCAGAGAATCAAAAAAAAACCAACCCAAAAAGCATTGGATGGCTCTCTTTCCCTGTTTCATTGACCTTTTCATATTTTCCAGCATTTTTGTGGGGTTTTTTATGATTTGCAGTGATTACTGGGAAGACCCCAATCCTCTTAGCTGTCCTCACGTAGGTCCACACAGGATCAGCCCCTCATCCAGTAGCAGCACAGGCCTGAAACAAAACAAAACCAAAAGCAAAGATCGTTGCCAGAGATACAAAACCTCAAAGTCTCGTCTCAAGGATTGGTTCAGCCACCAAAAATTTGGATTCCGGCTTACACAAACCAGCCAAAAGCCTCCCGAATTTGTGAAAGTCAGCTGGAGTTTCTGGAACTCTTGGAAGGAAGAAAGGATGGAGAGATTTGGCCTTTTTTTTCTGTAATTTTCCACGGTCCCAGACTGATGGCAATGGGCTGGGCTGGAGGAGCAGCTTTGGGAGATGATCCAAGACCCTGCACAGTGGTGGTAGGAGCTGCAGGAGAAATCAATGCTCTCCTTTCCCTGTCTTCCCAAGCCTTCACCCTTCATTTAGGTCATAAAAGAGGAGGATGTGCCAAGGTTTGCTGCAGTTTGGGGCTCAGATGAGATTTATGTTTCAGGAATATTGCAAAGTCACCGTGCTGCCCTCCATACCCAACACTGCCATACCCCATCCAAAACTCACACTGGACTTTCCTGTCAGTCCTCACACCCAAAAAATCCATGCAAGGAGCATGACCCAAACCCTGATCTCACCTACACGAGCTGGGAATTACAAGAATTACGAGATCTCCTCCTTTCCCCTACAGATTCCCCAATGCGTGAGCACTTTGGAGCCCCGTTTGTTCTCCTTTTTCTCATGGAAAAAAGAGGCCACTGCATGGCCTCATGCTCAGAGTGCTCAGAGCAGGCTGTGTGCTGGCTCAGAGCAGAATTGCTCAGTGGGAATTAGGAGGATTGTGAGAGCACTCCCACATGCTGGAGCAGCCCTGCCTTCCCGAGGCCTGCATGAGGCTGCTGCCCACTGGATCCGTGTGTTCCTGGGGATGACGTATCGTGTTACTAATTCCCCTAATTGCATGTCTGGGCTAAAAACAGGCTGAGTTTTCCTAAGAAGTTACATTCTTAATAACATTACTTCAAGCGCTGCGGTAAAACCGAGTCGATTTTTCAGCCACGCACGTAGGTTGTAAATCAGGGGAGAGATGCAGATAGTGTTTACCTTAAGCTTGTTTATCTGCCTCTGCCACTCATTTGTTCTGGGGTTTGCCAAGATGCAGCAACACAAGATAGAGAGACTGGAAGGGATTCAAGCTTTCCTTCTCCAGGCTCCTACTGCGTGGAGCCTTTCCAGGAGCGCAATGCCCCGAAATAACTACACACAAAACTCTTTTCCCAAAGAAATTCCAGCAGGGAAACAGACAACTAGATGGAGTTTCCCCTTCTTTTCAATACCACAGACACTGTGCCTTGTTGGAGCAGATTAGCTCTGCAGTGAGTGCAGATTTGTAGAGGGAAGATCCTCGGGGAAATCTTGGATGTGGGACAGCCCTTACAGATGCGCTTCTTTCAGGGATGCACGGCCCTGCCGTGATCTATTTTGATAAGTCAGAGATTATTTTGGGTTCCAGCTTTGTCGTCTCGCTCGGAACAGCTCCCTGGAGACCCCCAGGAGACGGTGCAGAGCGCAGGAGGTGGGGAACACGAGCTGCCCCCGAGCCGCCGCCGCGCCGGCTCCGTCCCCTCCCACGGGGACCAGCAGGACAGCGTGGGGCTGAGTCACCAGAGAGGGGAGCACAGCCCTGGCCCTGCACAGGAAGATGTGCCCAGGCACTTGACCCAGGAGTGAAGCAATCTGGAAGGTGGAATTTTTTGAGGGGAGTGGGCGTTGGGGTTTTTTTTTGCTAATTTCTTTTTTTAATATTTTTTTTTTTTCAACTGTGAATATCAATCCTGCAATTTCCACTGGGGTCAGGAAATGACACACATGTGCATTGTTGCCACCTCCAGAAAGGAGAGGGGAGGCTGCCTTTGGCCATGGCCCAGCAGCAGTGAACATGCACTTTTGGGAAGAGCGTGAGCTCACCATGGAAAGGCCACTTGCCGAGGGAAGAGAATTGTTCTCCTCCTTTTAATGCCAACATCTTCCCTAGAGCACCAGGAAAAAGTGGAGACATGGAGAAACTCTCCTTTGGAAACATAAAATGTTGGAGGAGAATCCTGCCCAGCAGGGGTGCATTTTTGTGGGAGATTTTCATGAAGAGTTGTCCCTTATTGTCCCCATTATCCCTTTCCCCACCAGCAGCAGCTTGGGATGGGCAGCAACACCCAAGATAAATTCTCTGATGGATTCAGGAAGAATTTCTTCTCAGAAAGGGCTGTTAAACATTGGAATGGGATTCCCAGGGAGGTGGTGGAGTCCCTGGAGATGTTCAGGGAAGGGCTGGATGTGGCACTCAATGAGCTGGGATGGTTGGGGATGGGTCACAGGCTGGATTTGAACATTCCCCATTCCAGTGGCTTCTCTTCCTTCCTCACATCTCCATCCACCTCTGCCGGACTCCATCAACAGAGCCAACCTGCCAATTGGTCACAAATGTATTTATCCAGGACTTTTTATTTTTTTCTTTTTTTCTTCTCTTAGCTTAAGGGGCAGCAGGGAAATGAAGGAAAATCCTCAATATCTTTGGGATATTTGAAGTGCATTTGAAGGTGTGATGGCCCTGGAGCAGCCACTGCCATGCCAGAGGAATGAGCTCGTTGCAACTCAGGGGAGGAAAGATGTGTGCATCACTTCCCAGCAGCAAATGCTTTTCCTCTCCTGGGTCTTGGACACTTCAAGCCTGGAAAAAGTGGAATTTACTATTTTTAAGTGGTGAAATTACAATACTTTGTATTTTCAGAGATCGCTCATAAACCTGACCCTACAATTTTCCATCTCCCTTCATTTACGCCATCCTACTTAAATTACCAAGATCCACACCAACAAAAATTCTTTCAAGGCAATTTTTTGTCATCGAGATCATGACAGGGCAAAGGACTAATTAGGAGCACGTCTCAATGAGTCCTTTTCCACCCCACACACAGCTGGAGCAGTGACAGGGACGTGTTTGCATCTCTCTGTTGCTTTGCTGTGAATAATAGATTTCCTGTTTGCCAGGACTGATGAGCTGGAGAAAATAATGACAATTAAAAAAAAAAATGTATTGGATGACTGGCCAGAAACACAGTGTAATGTACTTTTTAAAGAGAGTGAGCTTGAGTGGTAAATAAAATTGGAGCCCAGACTGGCTGTTTTTTATGTCAGAGCCAAGTGAGTTCAGCTCTGGAAAACATCCAGGGGAGCTTTCCTGCTTGGGAGAGGAATGACGGGGAAGGTTTGATGAGATTTTCCCTCACACAGGTACAGAGGGGGAGGTTAGATGAAGGGAGCACCTCCTGCTTCATGCTGAGTTTATTGGGGGCCAGATCCAGCAAAAACCTAGAAATTTTTAGGAGGATTATGGGATTATGTCTGCCCCCACATCCAATAAAAAAGAGAATGACCAAGCCCTTGCATTGATGTCTGCAGAGAAATCCGAGCCCTGTTCTTCATGAACCAAGCCCAAGCCTCTCTGACAACTCAGATGAAAATTGAAGACCTCAGCATCTCCACGTGGCCCCCCCAAGATTTAAACTTTCTTCCCCAAAGGAGGAGCTCTGGATGCTGCTGGAGCAGTGTCATCCCACTCCTCCAGACCCAGCTGCTTCGCTGTGCTCCACACCAACCTCTGAGGTGTTTTCCTCCTCTTCCTCGATTGCTCAGTGCACATTTTTGTGGGCTAAATTAATGCATTTTTGGAAGTTGACAGCTCATTTACAGCCTCAGATGGTCAAAACCAAGGAATTTCTCTTGGCCTTGGGTTGCATTTTGTGGGCAATCCATGAAATTGTTGCCGTGGGAGAGAGTTCCCTCCACCACAGACCTGATCTGCGCTGAGCTCAGTCAGGCAACCCCAAAAAATTCTGCAGGACACTCATCTTGTTAATTAATGCCTTTAATTAATGACGTTTATCTTTAATGATTAGACACCCCTTCCATTCCCAGTTCTCCTCTTTCTTTCTCTCTCCAAGCCCTGGGATGATTTTCCAGCAATGACCCAGGACAGGGTGAGGTGGCAGAGGTGACACCAGCAAAGGGGTGGCAAAGTAGGAAAATTCACCTGTCCCACCAAATTTACCTGAAAATTTACCTGTCCCAGCCCTCAGCCTTCCCCAGGCACTGCTGGGAGCAGCTGGGTTGTGGCACCTCCTAAAACACAGAGGAAATATTGATACCAATGGGCAACTCTGGGATTTTGTGGGCTGGAGACAGTTCCTGGAAATCCAGAGTGTCTTCCCCATTTTCCTGACTCCTCTTCTAAAATAAGAGATGTTAAACTCTAAGAGAAATCCTCCTGCTCACAATTTTAGGGGTTTTTTCCCTTCCTGCTCACCTGGCCTCCTCTGTTCTCCTATTCCTTAAATTCACCTGATTTTTCCAGCTCCAGAGCTGGATTTCTGCCTCTGTCATTTAGGAGGTGTCTTTCCCTTCTTTATAATATTTTTCTCCCTGCTGAACCACAATTTGTGATACCTGAGGTCTTCCTAAACATCCCTGCTCATCCTGAGACCCTCAGCCATCCTATAAATACAGCAGAGAGTTCCTAACTCTACTTTTAATCAGGGTTTCACAGTATTTCATAAAAGAGATTTTTTTTTTTCCTGTAAGAGGATAGCAAATGCAGTGGATAAGTTTGGAGTGGGCGGTCAGATATTTTATCAAACTGAATCTGGTAGACACTGAACAAAACTCAAATGGCTTTAAGGTTCAGAACCCTTTCAAACTCCTTTTTTTTTTTTCCAAGTCACAGCAGAGAAAAAGAGCCATTTGTTAGAAAAACAGTGTCAGGGAAGGTCCATGTGGCATTTGCCAATGTTACATCATCAAAGCTAAATCTCTGACAGATCTGTAAACAGCAACTTTTCATAGAGAAGTCGGCAGAGCCTGGAGCTCGTGCCTTTCAGCACAGTGTTCCTGCCCCTGCAGCCAGGAGAAAATGCATGGAAAGGGATCAAACCTCCTCACACTTCCCCTGTTCTTTACGTGATTGGAATTTACATCCTAAAGCTGAGGTTTTCCTTTAAAATCAGAATAAAGTACTCCAGCCTGGGGCAGGTTGCACAGTGAGGGGATGAGTGCTCCTCCATCCCAGACCTTGGGCAGCAGGGTGGGATTTGGCTGGGAAAGGTGATCCCCACTTCCAAAATAATGTCCTGGGAATCCTCAGGGAGCATCCAGGAGATGAGGGTTGAAGAGTCACCTCTGTCCTCAGTGCTCTCAGGGGCAGAGGTTGCAGTGAGGGGCTGGGGAGATGTGAAAGTGAGTTAAGTCCCTGATACCTCTCACAGGATTCTCCAAAACCTCTTCCAACCCTTTATGGACCCAAAGCAGTCCTGCTGGGGAGGCCAGGGCTTGGCTTGTTCTGCTTATCAAAGGATCAGGTGCATTTTAATTTGAATAAACAAGAGCATAAGATATTACAAAACCCATCCATGAAGCTGAGTGTGAGCAGCTTACATTTATTTTCTGTTTTTCTTCCCTACCAGTCTGATTTCTCTGCTCATCTTCTGTGTTGTCTCCTTTAAATATGAATTAAAATAAATCCTTCCACTCCAAGCTTTGAGTCCAGACCCAATATCTAAACACACCTCGTGTGAACTTGCACTGCAATTAAAGGGATTTGCTGAAAACACAAATTTCTGTCATCTTTCTGAATTTTTGCTGCTGTTTTTCCTCTTTGTGGAAACAAAGAGGAAAAACACACACTCCACTTGCTCTCAAGAGGAAGAGAGATTTTATTCTGTATTTTTTTTTTTCTTTCAGAATAATCTCAAGTTCCCACTGATTTGCAGAGGAACTCAAAGGATGTGCTGATGCCTCCCAGGGCTGTGCCCACCATCCCCAGGATGGTTTTCCATGGGTTGGAGGGACCGTGTGAGACATCCTGCTGGAGCTGCTGCTGAAGCGACAACCCCTCCACAACAGCAGATTTTCACTTCATCCATATTTATAACAAAATGGAAACAAAATGTGCTTTAAAGTAAACAACAGAATTTCCAGAGTCAGGCTGGTTTTCTGGCTTTGGTAAACTCCCAACCAAAGCTTTTCACACTGGGAGCAACCAGGGAAAGGTAAAGTAGGGAGAGGGAAATTCCATCCTGGCTGAAGGCAGTGAGAAAGTGGTCACTGATTTTTTTTTTTCCCCAAAAACCTCTATAAAAAACTCTATAAATTGGTAATAATAATAATAATAATAATAATAATAATAATAATAATAATAATAATAATATTTAGGAGCTAAAAGAAGGCGTCTTCCCTTGGTGGCACAAAAAGCCTGGGGATAAAAAAACCACAACACCATCAATTAAACACTGCAAAAATTGAAACCGAGCTACACAACAAAACTTGATGTCTGGATGAACCACACACTTACAGAGTTTGCAGTCGTGTTTGCATTCTTATTTTATTTGCACAAGCTCAAGAAGGGACAGCTTGCCCCGGTGAGCATTTGCAGAAGATCAGATTTACCCAAACCCGGTTAAATCAACAGCAGGCGAGCGTCATCTCACAGGGCTCTTGGGTTTTTCCCTGGCGTCACAGGAGGAAGGTGAGGGAGCAGATGTGACCACAAAGTGTGTCATCAGGGCTGTTTGGTCAGGGTGGCTGCAGGAATTCAGTGAGGCATCCCAAGGAAAGAGGGTCTAAACTGTGGGAAGAGCCAAGAGTCCGTCCTGTGAGGAGCAGCTGAGGGAGAAAGGAGGATCAGGAGGGACCTTCTTGGTCTGCACAGATCCATGACAGGAGAGGACAGGTCCCAGGAACAGGGACAGGAGCAGAGGGAACAGCCTCAGGGTCAGGTTGGACATCAGCAGGAATTTCCCCATGGAAGGGGGGTCAGGGATGGGAACGGCCCAGGGAGGGTTGCAGTGCCCATCCCTGGAGGTGTCCCAGCAATTCCTGAGGTGGCACTCGGTGCTCTGGGCTGGGGACAAGGTGGGGATGGGGCACAGGTTGGAATTGATGGTCTTGGAAGGCTTTTTCAACCCCAGTGATCTTGGCATTCTAAGAACTAAGGGCAAAACTGAGAAGTTGGCTTGTTGGCCTAGGGAAATGTCCCCTCTGGCCACCAGCAGGAGCCCGGCAGGCTGACTGGGACAGGGATAATAAAAGAAACACTTTCCTGGATGGAATAGAATCTGCTTTGCCCAGGTTTGGATAATAATGTGGATAACACTTTGGACTCTCCTTGAGGCTCCCATGAGAGGGTCTCACCAGGCTTCCCAAGCATTTATCCTCTGGTCACACAGGAGGGTCCCATCCCATGTCTGTCCCACATCTTGGAGAAGGAGAAACTGCTGCAGGCAGCTCATGGCTCTGGACAATGATCCAAGCAGGACTGAGTTCCCTCAGAACTGTATTCAAGTCCAAGGAAGCATCAGGAATTACCAAAATCACTTCAGAGCTCGGTTGATGTGACTGTGCTGGTGACTCAGTCCCTGTGTGAGCACGTGTGGGGTGTGACCTGGACACCTGAGCATTGTTTTGGAAGACACCTGGGTGGCTCCTTGACACCTGAGAAATGTGAAGGTCCTGACTGGGAAGGACCCAAAACACCCCTTTGGTTTCAAATCTTGTGTGACCACAACGAGATCCTTCCTCATTCTGCTCAGGAGGCGGAAATTTTCCGCGCAAACCCCTGTTCCTATAAATGCCAAGGAAACCAAGAGGAGAACAATAGCTAATACAAATAAATTAGTAATTATGCAAATGTGCAGGGGGGTGGCCGCCTGTGACACCTACAGAGGGTGCTGGGGGTGATGTCCTGACCCAGAGCTGGGATCTCCAGGAATCATCTCCCCTTGGTGTCACGACACCCCCTTCTTACTCATCCCTCCGACGCCCCAACACATCCCGGATTTTCCAGCGTGGCTTCACACGGACTGTGGGCTGGACACAGGGAAAGCCAGCACATCCATGACCCCAAACATCATCTCCACGTGCTGCCCTGCTGCAGGGTTTGGGGAGCATGACTCAGGCCCTGAGCCTGCCAGCTTGTGAGGATGAGCAGATCCACCATATCTAGAGGTCAGCAATGAGGAATCAGCCACAGCCTGGTTCCACATTCTGGGAGCAGCTGCTGTGAGCCATCCAGGCACCTCCCAGCCCAAAGGAAACCCATCTTTATTCCCAGCACCTCCCAAGCTCTGCAGACCTCCCTGCCCAGCAGCATCTTTGCTCTATGAATTATCCTGGGCTCCCTCTCTGCCTTCTACTCCGGCCAGCCAAGCTCCAGGGCACGCTAAATTCAGCCCCACATTTATTATCCTAAAAAATGTGGGAAATAGGAAGGGTTGTAATTTCCCAAATTACTTTTCTTCTTGCTAACAGAAGCTGGCAGCAAATATATTTCAAATGTAAATATTTAAATACTTACTTGCAAGCACAATTACCTTTTTTTTGTCCGTGACTTGTTTCATTCAGAAGCTAAAAATACTTCCTCAGGAAGCAAACGTCTACACTGGATTTTCGGGAGAAATTTTAAAATCTCTGGCTTGATAATTTTACCAAGAGTTAATTATTCCAAGGGTTAATAATTCTAACAGTGTTTTCCCTGCTTTTTTGAAATCAGAAAACGTGTGGATATGAAATTGCAAAAATGTGGCTGTGTCCAAAAAGGACAATACTTGTTTATAACAGCCAGATTAACATTGTGAGGTTCATTTAGCCTTCAGCTTTTCCTTGGCTCCTTCTGAGCGTGGAATCATTCCCCTGAATGCCTGAGAAATGAGCAGGCTTCAACGTTTTTATTTATTTGGATGAGCACAAAGTGAGGGGAAAAAAGTTCCTGCCTGCTCTCGAGGCGGAGAAATCGCTGTCGCTCCTTTCCCCCGCGCCGGCCGTAAAATGTACAGAAATGTAAAGCAATAAAAATTTTATGAGGGGTTGTTTTTATAATGTTTACCAACCTCCTGCCTCTCTGACGCTTTCCAGAAGATAGGATTTTAATAGGGCTTCTTTCAGTCCAGAAGGGAAAATCCTAATTTTAGAGGGTTTTCAGCACAGTGGTTTTTCAGCTTCTGCTCCCCAAATTTCTTCCTCTGTCCCTTTGGCTTCACTGTGAGCTTTTGGTCACGGAAATTTAAAATATAACATAGATAAGAAATAACATGTAGGTGTAAAATACAAGGGAGGTGCGAAATACAATGTAAAATATAATGTAGATGTAAAATATTGCATAGATGTGAAATATGATGTAGATATAAATTACAACATAGATAAAAAACACTGCTTAGGTGTAAAATGTAGATGTGAAATATAATGTAAATAGAAAATGCAATAGATGTAGATAGAAAATGCAATGTAGATGTCAAATATAATGTAGATAGAAAGTACAATGTGGATGTAAAATACAATTAAGATGTAAAAATAGTGCAGATGTAAAATGTCATGGAGAGGTAAAACACAACATAGATATTAAATGTCATGTAGGTGTAAAAGATCTTTACATTTCATCAACAATTAGGAAACTTTAAATGGGGAAATAAATGCTTGAAAAGCATTTCTAAGAAAGTAAATAAATAATTAAATTTACTAATTTTGCTGCTGATTTGAACAAATCACAAAGCCACACAAGCTTGACTCTGAAAATTTCTTTGAGCAGCAGTTTTTTTTTAAAATCCCATAATTGTGAATGACCTCCCGGATTTCTCCAAAGGTACCAAATCCATCTTGTGCTGTCTCTCCAGGGGCAGAGGATCTCTCCTTTTCATACAAGAGCTGTTTATTAGCCCGAGGTTGATCCCTGATTTATCCATGTGGATTTCCAAAGCTCCGTGGGCTGGGTGCACGGCGAGCCCTGTGCCTGTCGTATGTTCCCTCTGACGTGTTTACAAGAGTTTTGATTTACACCTTCCAGGTGTTTCTCTTGGAAAATATCCCTCCCTTTGGTTTACACATTTCTCCAATATGTTTGTGGTCATCAGCAAACTCCCCCATTTGTTACAGGGGATGTGCCAGGAATAAGGGGGTGTAATTTTTATCTGGAACTCGCTGGCAAAATTTGGATTTTAAGAAGAACCAGGTCATTTATTGACAGAATTAATACAATTCACAAAATCCATATTTTAGATTAAATGAGGGTTCTTTGCTCAGAGACTGGGTGTCAGTCTTGTGCTTGTGGTGCACTTTTCTTGTTGCAAAGCAGCCAATATTTAACTAAAATGGGGGTTAAAAGTCTTTCACAGTTTTGTTTTTCACCTTTTTTTTGAAGAACCCAAATTATCATCACACAAAAAATAAATGCTATATATGTCACCAGAAAATATTTTATATTTGTATATTTTATGCCTTTATATTTTATATTTATAACATCCAACCATATTTTCAGCGCAAAGCTTTTCATAGAACCAAGGCTGGGCATATTCTGAGGCTGCCAAAACGCTAAAAATAAAACCAATTTCTTTCAATTGATTTTTAATTCTGTGTAAGTTTAGCATCAATTTTTAACGCTGGATTAGCGCTGCCTTTTCATTCCAGGTCAGAAGCCAGGTTATGTTTCTGGAAGGCTTAGAAAGAAAAACTGTCATTGATTAGGGGGTACAAAGCAACTCAGAAAATTGTTGTTTTAATTCAGAAGGAAAAATATTTTCTGGGGCTCAGTTTGCCTTTGCAGGAATAGCAAAGCCTTCCCCTTTAGCACTCAGATCTACACAGGTTTTCCACATCCCAGTAAAATGTTATTAAAATTATAAATGCATAGTCCAGCAATATTCTCAAAACAATATATATTAATAAAATATTAGAATGATCCTTCAGCATTTTTTCCAGATAAATCTGCACTGGACTCCACAGGATTTATCTGCAAGAGAAGATAATTCGCTGAAAGAATTTAGTTGTTAATTTTATTATTTGTTTAATGAAGCGTTTCAGTAATTTAATTTTATCTCATGCACGCTGAACATCATGAGCTGGGTTTGGGCTCTTTAGAAGACACAAAAATCTGGTGCATATTTGAGATGAGAAATGGGAATAACCAGCACGGCAGAAATTGGAATAACGCCCATGTGAGAAAAGGGAAAAACCACATCGTGCCAAACCCCTGCAGAAATCCTGGGCAAGGCAGAATCCTCCTTTCCCGGAGGCTCAGGAATCACCTGCAGTGCCCAGAGAGGGATCCCTAGGGAATGTTAGTGGAATATTATCAGCCTTTCCTATGGAGTTAAATGAAGGAAAGAAAACCAGCGATTCTTTGAATTCCGAGCGTGTGGCGCTGACAGCGGGAAGGGAATCTGGAAATGCTGATTATCTGAAGGAAACCTGGAAATGCAGATTTATTCTGAAGCACTGGGAAATGAAAAGTTTCATTCTCCACGCTCACCCAACCCCAAACTCCTCGTGCAACCCTTCCCTCAAACGCCCTCCTTGGAGAGCTCATCCCAACCAGCTCGTGAGTCGCCGCGGGGTGAACACTGGATCACTCTTCCCAAGGCAGTTTTCCTTGGAATTGGGAAGCAAATCCCGGCAGCGAGGGGTTGCACGACATAAAAATAAGAATATGAAGCAATCCCTCAGCTCTAAAGCCAGAAAAGGTTGGATGGTTGTCAATGCATGGTAAATTGGGAGGCAGATTAGCAGCCTTACTTTGGAACCTCCAAACATCTGAAACCTGTTTCCTGTTGAAAAAAAAAAAAAAAAGAAGAAGAGAAGGAAAAAAATCAAATATAGGTGGATGACCTCAGGCAGGATTCTCTTTTTTTATTAACAAACGCAAATTGTACATCATCGTGGCAAAAAAATTAAAAAAAAAAAAAGGAAAAAAAAAAAAAAAGAGGGCCGCTCTTGGTGGTCTTGATCCCTTCTGTGTATGAGAGAAAGGGGATGAAAAACCCAGAAAAAATAAACTTTACCTTCTCACTTTCAGGGTGGGCAATGCCATTCCGGCGGCGGGCTCCGCGGCTCTGGGAAGTGTTAGCGCTGTCACCGCAGCCCCGGCCGGTCCCGGCGCTGCGCTCCGCGCTCGCTCCCAGCGAAAACATTCCCTGAATTCCTGCTGCTCCTTTCTCCCGATCCTCGCCCGCCATCCCAGCGCTGCAGGTTCACGGCGCTACTGTCAAATTGCAGGGGACAGGGCTAATCTAAAGCAGCAGCGACTCAGCAGCGAGGAAAAACATTGACAAATTTGCTGTTTCCAATCCTTTCTACTCTTTCCAGTCTGTTGTGTTTTGGTTTCTTTTTTTTTTTTTTTTTTTTTTTTTTGTCCCAAAGCTATAAATACACAGCAGCAGCAGCTGTAACTTGTTGCTGAAATGTGCTTTTTAGATCTGTTCTGGCACAATGCTTGTTTTACTGGGTTCAAATTTGATATTGGGAGTTCTGATTTTTATGTCTTTAATGGTCCCGCTGGCTTTGAGCTGCTTGGTGCTGTGCCCTGGTGAGGTTGGAAGCTCTAAAAGCTCATAAAAAAAGGTAACACATGCTCAAAGATCCATTTAGTGATTAAATAACAAAAAAAAAAAAGCTGTTATCTTTTTAAAGCAGTGCATATTTCATGTTTATTCACTGATTTAATGTAAGGTCTTTGGCAAACCACAGAATCATTAAATTTGCCTTTTTTCCCCTGTCTTTGGGACACTGATTTCTTACTGGACATCTGTCATAAGATTTGAGGGTTTTGCATGGAAGAAAATTCTTTTGACCTCAAAAAGAGAGAGAACAGATTGGAAATGATCTAGTAATCAGCATGGAAAAAAATTCAAGGATTTTTGACCAGCCAATCCTATGCCCAACCAATAATTTTGGGAAATTGCAGGTCTGAGAGGTGCACAGGTGTCAGCTCATAATTTAATATATCATTAAAATCTAAAAACCATGTGAGCCAACTCTTACCCACCCACTGACATCCTCGAGCTGCAAATCAGACACAAAATTTATAGCAAGGCATTTATAATTCCACATTATTATAAATAATTTGCCCTTTATTGCAAATAAATCACCCTTCTTCACCCCAAAAGCTGTTCCTAGGACCCGGCCTGGAGAGGGACATTCCAGAGTGCCCTGACACCCATTCCCAACAATCCCAGCAGTTATTTTTCTAATGAGCGATGACTCCAACATTAAGAAAATCAATTAATCTTCTGTGGGCTCTTTCAAATGAATCCTCATATTATCTGGCTATGCCCTCAGCCAGGATAGTTTAGAAAATACCAGCTCCTATCTTATCTTGTCACTTCTTACGCTGATGGGGGGGAAAAATAATGGCTGGGAGAGCCACAGGGGAGGATAATTAGTAAAATCAAGTGACTCGCTGTTTGTTTGCCTGGCAAAATGAACTTTTACCCCTCCACAGCCACTCCTCCCCCTCAGTTTTCACCATCTTATCATGCAGCATTTGACATGACAGGTTAATGAGGAAACCCCCAAATTGGGCTTCTGCAGCTAATTGTGCCCGTGGTGGCTCTGGGCTGGGAGGGCTCCGTGATCCCCAGGAAATCTGAGATCTTGGGGGGATGAAAAGGCTGAAAACTTATAGAAACACTCCATACAGACTCTAAATTTCTGAATTTATTATTACTTTGAATTCTGGGAGAATAAATCTGCAGATTTTATAACATCCTGACCTGAAGAGCAGTTTTGATTTCTTCTCTTTTCATGCACTTCATAATTATTTTTTAAGGTGATTGAAGCATCGCCTCAGTCTCCTCCACTGTTCACTCCTTCAGAAAATGCAATTTTTAGACGAAAATGCAAAAATTTGGACAACTGAAGACAAACTCTTGCTGTGGGTGTGAAAGAGAAGCATGTGGTGGGCTCTCCCTGATAATTATGCAGTGGTGGCATGAAGAGGGGTCCCTGTGCTTGACATCATCCTCTGCTACCTCCCAGCTTCTCCCAGAGCTTGGGATCTCTGCTATTAACTGACATTTCCAGGGGATTAAGTTTTTTCAGTGATTAGTAGGGATGAAGAAAAATTTGGGGCTGTTTTTTTGCTGCTGCTTTTTGCTGGGTTTGGGGTTTTTTTTTGCTGGTTGGAGTCAAAAGTGAAATATCATTGATGAGTGAGATATGGCCCAACCCTTCTGCTCTCAGCAGGGAATCCCCCCCCTCACTGACACAATATTTTGTCCCCATCATATTTATTCCTTCTCTTCTCCCTCTCTGCCCCCCATGCCAGCATCTCTGCATGCTGACACCACCACAAAATGGGATCTTCCCACTGAAATTTTATGCCAGCAGGAAAATCAACTCCTGTCCCACACAGGGAAATGCTGGAGCCCTCAATGACTCAGGAACACGGAGGAGAGTGAGGAAAAATCACTTTCTCCAGCTGCCTTTTCTCCATGGAAAAGCTGGTACCATTAAATGGCCATTTTTTGGTAATATCCCGTTCAGAAAAGCTTCTGCTTAGATTTTTCTCCAGAAATCTTCACTTTTGCACTGTGTGAGGTTATTCCACGCTGTCCACCCCAATCCCATGGCCAGTACACAGGGCCAAACTCTCAGAACAAACCCCTCAGCCCATTTCTGCATCGAATTTCATTCCCAGCCCCTGGATTTATTGACATTATAATGGGCAGCCCACACAAACTGCAGCCACGGGGCCAATTAACGGCACAGACAACTCCAGACATTTGAGAAGTTGCTAAACTCGGTCTTGAAAACGATCTCGGCTTTCTCCCTGTAAAAGGATCTCACTCTGTCATCGTGCATTAAACTGGAAAGCTTCACATTGGAGAGCAGCACAAACTCATATCCTGATAAGGCCTCACATCATATTTCAACAGATCCTATCTCCTGTGGCTTCAGTTCTTATCTGCCATGGGAATCTGAGGGGGGTTTGCTGAGGGAAAAGTTGCTGCAGATGCTGTAAGAAATTTATTGGTGAGTTTTATTTACGTTTTCTGCCAATAATTGATGTCAGGTTTTCAAGCCAGTGCTGCTGAGTAGACTCTTCCCAAGGAGGGAATGGAGTGGGACCTCAGAGCTCACCTCAACCACCAGCTCTGAGATGATATGGATTTAAAGCAATATTAGAGTCCTGTTCCCAAGCAAGATCCAAGTTTTGGACTCAGCGATCTCAAAGGTCATTTCCAGCCGTAACAATTCCATAATTCCATGGCTGTGTTCACAAATCTGGCCATCAGTCAATCATTACCACGAAGTCCACCCCAGCAAGCCCTTGATATGATTTTTCATAAACACAACTGCAAAATTACCTCAGCCGTGCTTTTCCTCCCAAATTCCAACGCAGAGACTCAAATTGACCGAAACATTTGGAAAAAGTTGTGTTGATTTCTCTGAATTGTTCTCCCCATCAAAAGCCTTTTGAAGGTCACCACCTTCTTTTTGACATTCATGGAAGCATTGCAGATAATGCCATGGATTCCTTTATTTTTAAAAAAGGTTCAAAGGTCCATTAAGGCCTTCCATGCCGTACAAAAGGCTCAATCCAACGGAAACCATTTTTCTCCCCCAATTGTTTGGAGCGGCAAGAGAACCAAACAATCTGTTATTCACACAGATCTACCCAGGAACGTGCTTCCCGTGCCCAAGACGTCCATGCTGTGCCTTAACAAAAATAACTTTCTACTGGGCTGCTTGGAAACATTAAATTTATCCATGAGCAAGAGTTTTATATGAAAATCTGGGTAATATTTGTGGGTATTTTTGGTAGGTGAGAGTTGAGATCCCGGGGTGCAGAAGAAAACGCATTATCTGAAATTCTAGTCCATATTTTGTACCTTAAGCTCATGGCTTCCATATGATGATGTCGAAAAATACACTAAAACAACAGAATCAGTGTGGGCTGGTCGTTTTTCTTGTGCAATTGTCCAGTTTTAAGCCAAATCTTTGCTTTCCCACCATGACTTTGGAAAACAACACATTTCGGCGCTTTTGAAGGGACCTGCCTTGAACGGAGCTCGCTGTTCCCCCATCTCGTCTGTCCAAGCTGCCCTATGTAATACCAATGTTATTTCCTTGATATTATAAATAGGATTTGGGTTGAATATGAATAAACTCATACCCCTTGGTATGCTTTGTAACTCTAATCAGCGTTTTCCTGCGAAAAGAAAAGGGCAAAAAAAAAAAAAAAAATAAAAAGGAGGAATGTTTATGTGGAAAATAAAGAGGTGCTAATTTTATCTTGTGAAAGTGGATATCTCCTTACGTCCCTCCAACTTCAAGGAAGATAACCAGAATGTATTATATCATCTAAATCCAGCATCCTAGGAGATCAAACGGAATAATGTACACATCTGCCAGGGCTGATTGAAGTATTGCTGGTGCTCACTTCCGCTTCGCTAAGTATGTGTTTCATTGATAGACGGAATTTGCCACCACCATGAAAGAAACTCCGAGTCCTCTGTTTGTGCCAGTTGATTTCAGTGATATCTCGGAGGCTTTTAAAAAAAGGGCTCCAAAATAGATGTGCCCTTGTCACCCCTGTGTTTAAGCTCTCTCCAACAGGAAATGGCACGGGTTCAAATTTTTTTTCTGCTGGAAGCCACATGGAGATAGATAAGAATCATGTCTTGTCTATGACTAAGCATTGACATTTAAATGTTTAAATTATAGTCAAAATGATCCATAGTGAACCCACCTGAGACTATTTTTCTTTGTCTCAAGTCCTACTTTCGAGCCTCTTGAAAGGGAAGGTGGAGCTCTCAGGGTTGTGACATGACCATGTTATGGGAAGGAAATGGAAGTTTGCTTTATTGTTGGTCTTCAAAGACGGTTTTGCTACCGTGCACCACATCATCTCCACCAGTTTATCCCTGGCTTCTCCATCCTCAGGATGGTTGGTTTAAAGCACCAGGTTTAAAAGGCAGGATGGATGAAAAAGGCTTTCGCTTTGCCAAATCCCAGATGTCGCCTTCAACACGCCTGGAAAAAAATATATATATTTTAAAAAAATGAGTGGTATTTCCTTGAAACTGCTGTTTCTTCTAGAGGCAGAGGGCAGCTGGAGGGGTGAGGAGGGCTGGGATGTTTATGAAGTGCTCAGGGAATTTGGAAGGAAGCTCACTGAAGGAGGACAGATGGCTGGGGGAGCTGGCAGCGTGACACGGAGCCTTTCACTTCTGGGTCACCCAGTTCAAGCGCAGCCTTGGTCAAGGATGGCACAGAGCCATCTCCAGCAAGAGGCTCTTCCATGAGAAACGTGGCTGGTGAGGAGCATCTCCTCGCTGGATGGAGGAGAGGGACGGCACTTTTTATTCCTGATCCATTGTGGAGAGGCTTGGGAAATGTGAGGGATGTACAGCGGGGACTGGTTCAGCGGCACAGACTCGGTGACATTGTTCAGACATCACCTCTCCAAGCCAAAAACAGGGATCACCACAGGATGCAGGCCTTGCTGGGGGCAGGAGGAGCATCCCCAGAAAGGAGGATGTGTGTCCACCTGCTAGCACCAGCCCCAGATCCCAGAAAGGAAAATCTCTTTTTATGTCTGTTTAATTCCTAACAATATTCCCATTTTCCCCAGGTGGACCCATGGAGCAGCATCTCCTTTTATTCCTGGAAAACAAGGAATCCCTTTTGTACACTCAGATCCAACCTCACTGAAACTGTGATCTCATGGAAACATTGCTGGTGTGTTGGGGGATTACTCCATGTTTAACCTGGCTTTATTGTTATTCTTTAATTTCACTCGAAAATATACAAGGTTTGGAGGAGTTTGGACTTCTAAGCTGCAAAATAATTTTTCTGATCACTCTTGTATTTTAGTAAGTGCAGCAGGAGAAGGGAAGGGAGGGGAAAGGAAAAGGGAAAAAAAAAAAGGAAAAGGGAAAGGGAAAGGGAAAGGGAAAGGAAAAGGAAAAGGAAAAGGAAAAGGAAAAGGAAAAGAAAAAGGAAAAGGAAAAGGAAAAGGAAAAGGAAAAGGAAAAGGAAAAGGAAAAGGAAAAGGAAAAGGAAAAGGAAAAGGAAAAGGAAAAGGAAAAGGAAAAATTCCTTGTTTAGGAATATTCCCAGATCTTAAAACAAAAATCTTTGATTGCAGAGCACCTTCTTTTTTTGCATAAACATTATTCCTATGCATCCATTAGGATCCTACCAGGTCAGCTTCAGAAAAGTTCATTTCACAGTTCGAGTATTGGGACATTTGATATGTTCAGTCTCTTATGACTTAAATATTGTTTGGGGAATCCAGCAGCCCAGCGGAATCCCCCAATGCTCTTCACAAATTAAATTTTCACAGGGCAACCACAGCCAGAGGTAAATGGGAGGGAAGAGCTGCTGCTGGGATTCTCCAGCTGGGGGACTGGGGTTTGGCAGTTTAATACAGAAAATTATCAACCCAATCACAAGTTTATAGCTCTGCTGGCAGCTGGGTGGTGTCTGACATGGATTTGTCTTCTCACAGACATCTCTGGTGCCTGAGATGTCCAGGAATGTCCATATCCTTAAGAATAACCAGGCAGATAGAGTAAGGAATTAGGCTGCCAGGAATTTGCATTTTCCAAGCTGAAGTCACTGACAAAAGTATCTGGTAGGAGAAGGATTGATCATCCAACAAAAGTCAAGCAGAGAGAAAGCTGACTCTGGAATAATGGGCAAGAAACTTGGAATATGAATTCCCACAGTTCTGGAGTCCAACACTTTCATGAGGAGTGTTTGGATCTATACCAAAATCATTGAAGCAGATAAAAAAATCCATGGAAGATTCATCCAGCTTTAGAGTGGGCACAGAACTCAAATGCCTCTTGCTGGGATAACAAGTGATGGACACATGTCAATCTTCATTCCTTGTTTAATGCTCAATGTTTAATGTTTATTTTTATTTATGTCATTCCTGTGTTGGGAAGGAGGACATGTAAAGAGAAAGGGGAAAAAAGAGAGAGAGGGATATTGTGTGGATTTGCAGGGAAATTTTTCTGTGCAAAGGGATCATCCCACCAGCAGAAGGAGCTCCAGCTAAAATCCTGGCTCTGCTCATTTGGTCCTGATGAAGTTTATGGATCTCAGCAAAGAACAAAGGGGAAAGGTGACAAAGCCACATTCAGGAACAGAGAAAAGTGGGATGGAGGTCCAGGCAGAGGAAGGACCAAAAAGTGGTGTGGGCACAGGTGAGGGTGTTGACACATCCTTGTCCTCAGGAACCACGACCTTCTGGACTGTGTTTTCCAAAGCAGAGGCTGGTAGGGTTTCAGCAGGATGTTGTCATTCCTGGTGGGTCCTGCTGACAGCTGACTGGTGGGATTGGCACTCAAGCAAGGAACAAGACCCAAATTTCTGCTTTCCATTGGCTTTGGAGATGCAAAGTGGCACAAAGGGAGCGTTGCTTTTTCCAGGGTGAGGGATTCCCTGAAACATCTCTGCCAGTGTTAACTTTTGATATTAAACAGTAGAAGAAAGATTAAAAAGAGAAGAAAAAAAATTTTTAAAGCTATAAAGGTCAGAGGAAATGATCCAGTTAGTATAAATTAATATAATTATTGTTATTATTAGTCCAGGGAAGTTCTCAGGTTTAAGGAAAGAAAATAAAACCACAGGACACCAAGCCAAGAACCAAAGTGCCTCCAGCAGGTCTTTACAATTATCCAACATTTCTGCTCAAACAAAACCAAGTAATGGGATATGGGAAATACAAAATATCCTCCAACAAAGAACCAGAAATGCCTGCAGTGCTGAATTCCATAAATAAAACACACTCCTTGGTTTAAAGCTGATAAAGCTGCTCTTCTGCCACAAGCTGTTCCACAGGCTGCATTTCCCTGCAGAAAGTTATCTACAAGGAATTAGCTCCCTTATCCTTTGTTTACATGTATTGATGATAGTGCAAAGGCACTAAAGAACTTTGATAGGAGATTGTTACTCCTGACTCACAGAGACACTGCAAAAATCTTCCCCTGGAACACAAGAAAAGTCCATAAATTGCGCAGCATTTTTTCTGCAAGTTCATGCTAATTCACTGTTGCATCATTCATGAGCCACAAAATGCCCTGGGGTGTCTTTAGAGATATAATTGTTTTTAGAACTAAATAAATTCAAAAGGCAGGAGGGATATTCCTCATTAACTTCCTGATTTATAATGCCAGAATCCTTTACTCCCTTATCAAATCACTGCACAAGAAAAATGAACAACAAGATAAACATGAAAAGGAGCAGTAATGTTTTGCTGATTAAAATACCTCTCATTTTTAAAAATATATGTCTTATGGATGTATATGAATATATTATATATATGCACATATGAAAAGGGAAAGTGTCTGTCTTTCCTCGTGCAGGAAAAAGAAGCAATTGGGAGAAGCAACTCTTGCTGCTCTTCCCCTCTCAGCAACACTTCTGAGGTTAAAGGAATAAAAATCCATCAATTTGTACAGGCTGACCTTGCAGTGTTGGGTTTTAGCTGAATTCAGATGTGCAGGATTAACCCAGCAAAGTTTACATGACATTGATTTAAGAGCTGCCTTACGGGACCTTCCAGCGAGTTCCATTAATCGGAATCTTTAATCGGGCCTTGGGATGAGGAAAAAAAGTTGCTCAGCAGACGTGCAATGTATGATAAACAGATGTCCCCATGCATCAGATAAACCCAAATGCAGCCAGGGATCACCAATCAAGGACATGGTTTGGGGCAGGGAGCAGTTCCTCAGCCACGGTTTCTCTGAGATGGAGATGGGATGGAGATCTCCAAGCTGGAAATTTCTGGGATTTCTCGCCTCCCATTGCACGTTCAGGAATTACCCGGGAGCACCAGTTTGGGAAGAGACTCCCAGTGCTGGGAAGGAATGACCATGTGGATGGTTGGACCCTCCAAAAAGGCAGGATTGATCAGCAGAGACTTGGAAGGGTTTCAATGGGAGTCACAGCAAGCAGGGAATAACCTGGTGGTCACGGCCGCGGAGTGGGAAAGGACGTGGCTCTGTCCCCAGCGTGGGATTCCTTGATTAATTTTGCACTGAAAGTTCTCCAGCAAAATGCGTTGAGTCCTTGGATCAGAAACTTCATTCCAGTTCTGGATTTGTCATTTCAGTTTGTTTTTTATTTTTAATGTTGGTTTCTCTCACTCAATATCTCATCTCCTCTGCAGTCAAATTTAAACCCCCGTTTTTTACTTTCTTTTCGTCTACCAATTTTCTTTCCCCATTATCTTCTTCTAATGCAACTACTTTTTCTTCCACCCTTCACACCGCAGCCAGGTCACCTCATTTACCATTAAAAGGTACCAAAAAACTTCTCCTCACCCTTGGGTCTCACTCCTGAGTCCTGAATCTCTTGGAAAATCCCACCCGAACTCCCGTGACCCCGTCTGGAGCATGCCCAGCCCAAACCAGCATCTCCAGGGAAGTCAGCTGTCAAATCCCAGCAGATCTCCCAGGCAAAACACAATTTTTCAACTCCTTATCGCCCTGTTGTGTTGGGGCAGCTCCCGGCAGGGACAGGAAAAGGGCAAACAGCCTCTGGAAAGCCAATCCCTGCCAAATTCTCGCTCATTTCCACAGCGCGGCCATGCCAGGATTTCATGCAGGAAAGCCAGCCGCGGTTTTCGGACGTGAGTTTGAAGACCCATTTCCTGAGTTATTAGGATTGAAATTCCACAAAGAATAATAGGAATATGAAATCAGGCTGGGGTAAGGGGTGTGTGCATGGAAGGATGTCACCCAAGGAGGTCAAATTTCCACCCTTTTCTGGGTGACAAGATGGAAAATCTTAGAGCAGGGGTTGTTACCAACTTAAAAATGGCATGGCTGCCCCATCCGCCTGGATTGCACCAAATCCAACTGGTTTTAGCTTTAAAACTTCATGGAAATCTCTCTTGACTGCCACAAACCTCCCTCACCCTGAGCAGGATCTTTATGGCAAGAGTTTACATGTGGGAGCCAACTTGCAGTTCAGAATTTGGCCCATTTCTTTGGAGGACATGCCAGGAGTAGCCTGTGATGTTGTTTGGTCTCTGGAGGCAGCCCAAATGAGAGCAGAACAAAGCTTTGATGGAAATGAAAACCTACCAGTGAGTGCAGCTAAATAAAGAAAAAAAATGATTCTTTGTTATGGAAACCAGAGGAGGAAATCTTGAATTAGTCAGTGCATCATGACCTTTCTCTGCCCTCCTGAAAAATGTGCATTTTCTTAAAGACTTTGGACTTCCCACTGCCAAGAGGGAGAAACTGTGTGACATTTCCAGCCACCTGGTGCAAAGCCCAAACTTTATTTAGCAGGGGGGTGGGGGGGGGGGGGAAATCATCATTATTGTACAATAAATGTTAAAAAAAACCTGAGTAAAAAGCACGATTTGTGTAAAGATGAATAATTTTGAGTGGCTACATCCAATCATGGCACAGACAGGAAAAGCTTGAGTTGATCTTGTGAATGAAGCATGTGGTAATTGTTTCCGTACATCCTCGTTAAGATGAAAAGCTACACAAATAAACAACAACAAAAGCTGCTCTGCGCCAATCAGGGGCTTGCTCCAAAAGAAATTAAAAAAAAAAAAAATTAGAAAAAGGGAAAAATCTGGCTCGGAATAGTTATTCCCATGCTTCCTACTAGGAGGAGTCATGGACTGATGGGGGCTACAGGAGGTGGCCCTGCAGGTTCTGCCTTTTCCCTGGGTCACACTTGGGCAGCGCCGCTCAGGCACGAGGCTGGGCTGGGAGTGAGTCAGCGGAAGGTGAGGAAGGACATGGAGAGAACCAGAAGTGAACGGGGAAACACGACAATTAACACCGGGGAAACTGCCCTTGAGGGACCCAACGGAGCCACAGCAGAGAGGAACCTTCTCCAGACGAGTGAATAACGACGCTGCCACCCACCAGGTTTTACCACCACCGACGGGGGCTCACCAGAAAAGTCCCTTTGAAGTTTTGAAAGGGACAGGGCAAAGGTGACCTCCATGCAAGCTCCAGGATCCTTTCCTGCAGCAACTCCCTGCCACAGCTGTGTCCCTGGGATGGGGACCTCTCTAATTCGGAGCTGGAGACGATCCCCAGCTGACATCCGCAGCGCTGGCTGAGGGCTGCACAAAGAGTTGTGTATTCCCCATAATTGTCCTCCTTATCAGTGTGGGTGAGTGTGCAGTAGTCTAAATCACACAGTCATGACACTCCACATGGCTGAGCAGGAAGAGCCCACTTGGCCTGGGCTAGATTAGTCTAATCCCACCTCCCTTGTTCTGTCATAATACCCCTCCATCCCTTCACTCCCTATAAAAATATCCAGCTGTTGATTAAAATTAGTGAACTGTTGGCTTTGGGAGTCGAGTTGGCAGCTTCTTCTCTGTATTTCCTAGATATCTCTGGATGAATTCCCCATTTACTCGGCGGCCTGATCCTGTGAACTGCCAAGCTCTCCCAGGCGGGCGGGATCAAGCCTTGGCTCTCGGGATAAATCAGGGCTTCCTCCTGTTCCTCCCCACCAACCTGCTCCCAGCACTGACATCTTCCCTCCACGGGTGTCAGGCTGCCTTGGGAAAGAGAAAAACGAACGCTGGCCCGTCAGCTGGGTGCTGTCAAGAGTTCCACTCCTTTGAAAAGGGCACTAAAATAAAAGTCTGGTTTAATGCCCCCCACTCCTCTGCAGGCTGTGGCAGGAGGCTGGAGGAAGCCACCAGGCTCTCCTCAGCACTACATCTTGTCCAAGCAGGCTGCAGGACACCAGGATTTTGAGAAAAATGCTGTGAAATGTGAAATATTTCCATGTCTCAGCCCGGATTCATCTGACAGAGCCTTTGCTTTGGCAGCAAGAGCTTGTAAAGAAAAAAACTGGGGTGGGGGGAGAACAGCCCATGCAGAGAGAAAACAGATAAAGTCGTGGGGGCAGTTGGAGGAATGTTTTGGAGAGGAGAATTCTTTTTTTTTTATTGGTTTTCTTCCTGCAGATTCTTTGTGGAGGGCTTGGAGAAATGCTGGGAATCCTCAGCTGGTGCATGTTGCTGCTGGATTTATTTTCCACCAGCAAAGCATCTGCCTGCAGCTCTGTGGTGTCCTGGGAAGTTGGTGGGAGATTCTGGCTTTTCCTAGAAGGGCTGGGTGGCTCAGGACACCACAGCTGCAGAGCTGGACCTCAAAGTAACAGCAATCCTCTACTTACAGCCATGACTGCCCCAAATCCAGGGTACAGCGGGAAAATAACCAACCTCAGTGACTCCATCCCATCCTCAGTGGGATCACCCGGGTCTGACAAAGGGAAAGTAGAGAGATGTCACCTCACAGTGTCCCTAAAGCAAGAGATGTCCATTAAAACCACTGTGCTTGTCCCCACTGTTGGGACCTCACCCAATCCAGACACAGACTGATTGTTCCAGGAAAGTGGTGCTGGAATTTAATACAACTTTTATAACTTTTCCCATTAAAAATGACCTTGCAGCTCTGGTTTGTCAGCAGCAGTGTACAAGGAACAGTTTTGAGGAGATCCTTCCCTACAGAGCTGGAATTCCAGCAGGAATACAAGGAGGATCAAGCTGGATTCCACAGCCCAGGCTGGGGGTCAGAGGTGCTGTCATTCAGCTATGAAATCTTTATTAACAATTTTCAAAGGGAAGCACAAATTCTGCCATGGTCTGTACAGGAATAAAATCAGTCTTCAAGACATTTTGATTATTTATTTTAATATCATGCTCACTTTAATATGTTAAAAGCATAGAATCATAGCATTATGGAATTGTTGAGGTTGGAAAGGACCTCTGAGACAGCACAGAGAGGATTTGTAAGCACACATCAATCTCCTGGGGCACCATGGAGAAAGACAAGGTAGGAATAATTTGCAAAATATGTCCTTAAAGATGTTTTTCCCCAACTTTCCACTTTCTTCATTCACTTCAGTCCATTTTCTGAGTGAGCACGAGGATGTGGCATCTCCTGGGATGGCAAGAGTGAAGGCAAGAGCTAAGGGGAGTCAAGGGAAAAGACCCAGCAGAGTGGGTGGACAGGGCAGGGCACATCCTGGAGAAATCATTCCAGGAGAACTGGATCCTTCTGGACGTGCTTGGGTGAAGAAGCCTAAAAAAGAGGATTTTCCTGGTGCTGAGAGCCAGATTCCCACCACACAGGACTGCAGGAGCTCCCTCCTGGCACAGGGGGGACACAACCTCAAAGCTTTCTGGGATTTGTCAGGATTCCAGCACTCTGCTCATTGCCCACTTATCCCTCCAGCCCCTGAAGCAATCTGCTTTTGGTGTGTCATTAACTTATCAGCTCGGCCTCAATTTATCTGCATTCACCAAGATCTGAAGTTGTGATGTTTATTCCCACCACCCCGTGGGCGGAGGGAGATCCGCTGTGAAGATTTTCCAGCAATTCCCTTTGTGCTCCTTTTGGACCAAAGCTTTGGATGCAGCTGCACAACTGTCATCGGGTCTCTGGGCAGGAAAGGAGGGACAGCTGAGGGCCTGAGCCCCAGCAGGAGTCACACTCAAGCCCTAAAACAATCTGATGGGCACTGGAAGAGTCATCTTTTCCAAAGGTCCCCTGGAATCTGGTGCCGACAAACTTCAGCCTCTGGCGTGGAAATTGAACAGGCTTAGAAAATTGAACAGGCTTAGAAAATTGAACATGTTCCTACCTCACACCCTTTGGAACCTGCCAAGAGCCATCTCAAATAATTGGTTTGATGCTCTGCAGGATTTTCAGTCTCCTAAAAAGAGAAAGGCACCAGAAAAATGCGGTTTGCAGGATTTAGAGTAGGTATCTCAAACGATGGAGTTGGTGGTTTCCCAAGGAAAGAGGGTCAAAGAGTTGGGCTCATCAGGATGGATGCCAGTAATAAAAATCCCCAGAGAAAGAAACGGGAAGTGGTGCCTTGGGTAATGGTGATTGCCATGAGATGACTGAGAGGAAAATTAAACGTTAAAACCCATGAAGTGGTGTTTTCCTTTCTGTTTCCCACCCAGCTCAATGTGTACATCTCTAAACTTTCCTGAATCGTGATTTCCACCAAATTTTCTGCTTGCCTCGAGCAAGGGCAACATGACCTGCAACATTCTTGGCAAAGAAAAAAAATAATAAAACCAGCAAGGGAACACAGCAAGAATTTGCAGAGCAAATACAATTTTCTGCCTGTGAATCCTATGGCCAGTTTAAAATCCACGAACACAACCCATGGAAGAAAGGGAGACCATGGAAGGCATTTGGAGAGCAGAGGACCAGAGCTTTGCAGAGCAATTCTGAGCTCAGGGTGGATTGGGAATGCTGCCACTGAGCGGCACAAAGGAGCTGCAGGATTTCACTTGTGCAGTGCCCACAGCTTCTCCTCCTGGAGTTTCTTTGTTCCTCCACTTTGGATCCAAATTGCTGAGTGTGCCAACCACATTGTCATAAATTACTGTATTTTCCACAAAACTTCCCTTTGCAATCACCACTGAGGAGAACATAGGAAATTTTGGGAGTTTTTTCCCAAAATAATAATGAATATTCAGCCTGAGTTCGACAACCCTGTGCAAGAGCAAGTCTAGAGCAGATTTAGATGAAGGGGGACAATCTAAACAGCTTTTATTTTGTTACCCTGATATGTTTAACTTTTTTCCACCCTTTTTCAGAGACTGGAACTGTAGGATTTGCCCTTTGCAGCTGTATGAACTGTATGTTAAGAGTAACAGAGCTGTCTCAAATCCCTTTGTATTCCAGGGACATTTTTCCAAGGCATTTTGTCTTCGTAACAATACCCAGAGCTCCCTAAATTTTGGGAAGGTCATTTGTTTCCTAGCAGAGAGATTCCCTTATCCAGAGCTTACTAGAGCCCAAACAACAATTTATAAACTCTAAGCTCCTTTCTCCTTCAAGATGAAGTGCTTTAGTGTTGAAGCCAAACTAAATCTTTAAATGGTATAAGAGGCATTTGGATTTTTTTTCCCTGCCCAGCTGACAGTAGGTTTACAGTTTATAATCTGGCCTTTGTAAAGGCATTTGTCAGCCTGGATATTTCATTTTAAAACGCGACCACCCATGAGGACGCACAGACAGGAAGCGTTTGTTCACTTGCACCAACAGCCCATTTGAAGGTTGGCTGCAAAATAACAGAATTTAGTCACAAAGGCAAACTTTTTTTCCCTTTTTTTTTTTTTTTTTGGTGCATTATCTCCCTAACATCTCGTTTTAAAAAGCAGCTCTTGTTTATGGGAAGACAGCCCTCCGCTCTAAATTTGGAAATTCGACGTATTCCCTTAATCCCCACGTCCTCTCAGGGATGCTGGCTGTGCATCTTTGGCCTCCCAAAAGACAGAGCTGCTTTCATCTTCTCTCCCAGGCTCCCCAGTTTAACTGCCCCACCAGAGGAAGAGGAGTCTTAGCACTCCAGGGGCAGAGGGGAAATATTCAGCCCAAGTTAACAATTCCCATTGCACCAGAATTACCCACTGCAAGAGCTGCAGCTTCGTGCCCATCCTATTTTTTCAGATGTGTTTCCACCTTTAACACATATTTGGTCATGCCAAACGTTGGTTGCTTTTGCAATTGAATAGAAATCTGTCTTGTAGTTTATAAGAGGATTTCAGTTCTCAGATTAAGGTATCTCTTCATCCCTCCCACCAGGGACTTGACTTTTTCTTTTAAAGAGAAGAAGTGAGTGCACGAGTAATTAACCAACACCAAACCCACCACACTCATTAGTACATTAACCAAGAAATCTCAAAATTAAAAAAAATCCTAAATTAACAGTCCAAAACCACTACACCAATCCAAAAGAGAAAGGCAAGAAATAAGATTTGAAGTTAAAAATGAGTGACCTCCACTTCTTAAATGGATGATTTTGTGTCTCCATGCCTGGGCTGAGGGGGAGAAAGTAAGGCCAGAGCAGAGGGGCTCTCCCAGACAGTACCACACAGAATATTGCATTCCTTCCCCCACCATCACAAGTAACACTCACTTTTTATCTCTATTGCTCAAAGGTTTAAAGGGAGGAAATAGTTCCAGCAAGTGATAAAGCCTTCAGCTTTTTTTTATTTAACTCAGTTGCAAAATATAACAATAAATAATAATTACCTCAAACACCCATGGCCTAGGGTTTAGCTCTGCACCCCCATCACTACTTGGGGGACAGACCCCTTTAGTACCTCAGAAGTTTTAAGAGTATTCTGAGCTTTGCAGCCCCCAAAATATTTGCAATCCTTTTAATTCCCTACTTCCTACTGGGTTCAGCAGTTTCCTGTCACCCCGGAAAGCTTTTGCAGCCCTTTTTTTGTTCCTTGGCTGCTGGTACAAACTCTGATGTTCAAGGAATCTTCTACTGCAGAAACCATGATGATAGAAATAAATAAATAAATAAATAAATAAAAGTAAAACAAACAGGGGACTGGAAATTCTCTAATTCATGGAATCTCCGAATGGTTTGGCCATCCAGTGCCATGGGCAGGGACACCTCCCACTGTCCCAGGTGGCTCCAAGCCCTGTCCAGCCTGGCCTTGGACCCTTCCAGGGATCCAGGGGCAGCCACAGCTGCTCTGGGCACCTGTGCCAGGGCCTGCCCACCCTGCCAGGGAACAATTCCTGCCCTTTGAGCCCCCTCAGCCATATCTGATGGGTTCCAAAAGTGCGAGAGCAGGTGATGTCTCCAGCACCTCTTTGGGCAAAGAGGATTTTGAGAAAGTTTATAGGGAGGGAGACAGACAGAAACCTGGGAAAAAACAATGGGACAATATCAAAAGGGCAAGAGGAGAAAACCTGTGGCACAGGAGGGGAAAAAACACCCCAGGCAGGCTGTTTTAAGTCCTCCTTTCACATCCCAAATGTCACTGCTGTTTTGCCCCAGCCCTGCAGCTCCGTGGCACCGTGCAAGCCAAGGGAAGCCTGCTCTGTGTCCAGCTGTCCTCCTGCCGCAAGCCTGGCTTCATTCTGCACGGATCTGACAGTCCAGAGTATTTCTGCTGCCTCCAGGCCCGTCTCCTGGCTGCCAGCAGCAGTTCTGCCAGAGCAGGGGTGCAGGACGTGCCTGGGGTGATGCTGCTGCTGATTCTGGCCATACCTGAGCCCGTCCTCTCTCCAAACTTGGGCTGGGAGGCAGCCGCGGTCACCAGGTTGAGCCTCTCGCTGTTCCTAAGCCTTTCCAGGCATCCTGGAGAGCAAACACACTTTCCAAAAGGGATTTCTCACCGTTGCTGATGGCTCAGGCCGTGCTTTTAGCGGTGAGGCTGTGCAATGTAAGCTCGGGGAAGGAGGATTGTGTTTCCCTCTCTCATCAGAACACATTGTGCTGATGTGCCAGGGCAAAAATCACCCTTTTGTCTCTTCAGAGGAGGTGTTGGGGCCTGCAAAATCTTTAAGTGGACTTTAGCACATGTGGTGGTGTTTGCAGGGGTCCCAGGACAAGGGAAGAGATGAGAATCTTAACTCCACATTTTATTATTTTATGATATATATTATATTAAAAGAAAATGATATGCTAAAACTATACAAAAGAGTAGAAGAAAGGATTTCATCAGAAGGCTAGCAAGGAAGGAAAGGAATGGAATGATAATAAAATCTTGTGACTGACCAGAGAGTCCGAGACAGCTGGACTGTGATTGGCCATTAATTAAAAACAACTCACATGGACAATCAAAGATTCACCTGTTGCATTCCACAGCAGCAGATAATTTTTGTTTTTCTTTTCCTCTGAGGCTTCTCAGCTTCTCAGGAGGAAAAATCCTAGCAAAAGTATTTTTCATAAAACATGCCCGTGACAAGCACGTGGGCTTGGATTCCACCCTGCTGCTGGAGGGGCTCTCCTGCCCTGCAGTGCCCTGCCCAAACACCAAAGCCAAAGGAAATGTTTGTCCTAAATACAAAATGTGTCTCTGAAGGGAAATAAACTCTTGCTGAAGCATTTGAGCCTGATCCAAACCCAGGGAAGGAGTAATCTGTGGAAGTGGAGGTGGGACACCTTGGAGAGTGGTCCAAGAATAGAACCAGAGAGCCATGGAATGGTTTGGGCTGGAAGGGGCTTTAAAGCTCATCCAGTTCCGCCCCTGGCATGGCAGGGACACCTCCCACTGTCCCAGGCTGCCCAAGAGCTCCAGCCAGCCTGGCCTTGGCCCCTGCCAGGGATGGGACACCCTCAGCTTCTCTGGGCAAACTCTTCCAGTGCCCCATCACCCTCCCAGGGAAGAATTCCCTCTGTCCTATCCACACCTACAAACACAACCCCCCCAAAAAATAATCCGAATTCCCCTTGCACCCAGATGAAACCTGGAGCTGTGTAAAATTCCAGGGTGCTTCAAACACAGCCCCCAAGTGGTCAGAAGTGGGGCTGGGGCTGTCCTTGGCCTTCCCTAATCCACATCCCTCCTCCCTCAGTGTCATTCCTTCCTCCAGCACTTCCATCTGCTGCTGAGAGCAGCCTGCATCCCCAGGTAAGGGCTGGGTCTCCTGCCCCAGTCCTGGAAGCTTAAAAAAAATAAACCTCACCTGTTAAAGACAGGCAACAGCCAGCTCTGAAACAGGGCTGGTTGGTTTATAGGTATCCTCTGTGGGAAGAGCATCAGCAAGGCTCCAACACCAGGAATACTCCACTTTTTGTGGAGCCAGACAGTTATTTAAACCAGGATTAACCCAAGGGAAACATTGAGGTTTCCCTTTTCTTCCAGAATAACACCGTTCTAGAAACAAAAATTGCTTTTTCCTCCAGAGCTGCTGCATCCCTGCATGGATCAATTCCAGCCCTTGGATTGATTTCCACATTATTATCTTCTCCTCCCACATGACTCTCCTAGCAGCTTTTCTTCATTTCTTCCCAGCACAGAGATTCCATAATCAATAACCCACATAAACTTTGGGGACAACTCCAAATTTATTTCCTCCTTTTCTGAAGATATTCGAAGCAAATACCTTTTGTTTTCCATCCCCTTTGCTGAATTTGGATGCAAAGCATTATTCTGCACTCTCGTGGCACTGAGGAGAGGAGGAATTGCCTTTTGCAGTGCCTGAAGCTGATACAAACCTTTCTGGGCAAGGCTGTGCTGCTAACTGGAGCTCAGCAGTGGGGATTTAGGGATGTGACCCCCTGAGCCTGGGAACAGCCTGGGAGACCTGAGGAATCTCTGCCTGCCCCTTGCAGCCCCTCATTTTACAGCTCCAGATGTAAAACTGCCTGGTTTACTCTGAGCTGGGACATATTTTAAGGCATGTCTGGGGATGTGAATTCAGACCAAGCAATTCCAGGTCAGCTCATCACTCCCATTCTCTGCACCTCCCTGTGGCTATTAGGGCTGAGTTTAAATTTTCTAGGAAACCTGGAATGGCCCTAATGACCCAAATCTTCATTACAGACAATAAAAATTATTTTATAACAGTATCTAAACCACTCCACAGTGTTTCAGTAAACATTAAATTTATTTTGGGTTTGTGTCCCAGCTTCATTTTCCTCAAAAAAGACTATTCCATTATTAGTTTAATCCTTATGAATCTTCTTCCCAACACTCAACCTTTATTTATTATTTGTAAGGGGCATCTATCATCCTGCCTTAGAACTGTAAATATTCTACTTACACCGAGCACAGCACATCCTTTCTGTTTAAAATCCGAGCTGGGAGGTTTTACATTAATTCTTTCCTTCCCAAGTTGAAAGGTCCTAAAGATAAACTTGCAAAGATCCCAAAATTGTGAACCACAGCCCGAGTCCATCCTGCAGGCCAGCCCACCCAAGGGATCCCCTTTGAGCTTGGCTTTTGGCAGTGTAACACCCAAAGGATAATCAAAATTAGGAAGAAGAAATAATTACCTGGAAAGCAGGTGGGAACTGAGCCTAAATGCAGGGAAGGAGGAAAGGAGGCACTCCTGGAATGCATTCTTGGGAAAAATTATTCCATTCACTCTCATGACTGGTCCTAAGACTACAAAGGATTTAATTATGGGGCTGTGATGTAGGAATTTATAGAGATTGGGCACAGGGAAAGGAGAATATCACCCAAATTATTAATCCAAATAATTTGAAGGAGCAACCTGGTCAAACAAAGGCAATGTGGCAGCTTTGAATGGCACCTGCAGCTTTTCTGAGGGATCAAAGAAACAAAAAGCAGAATGGGGTGGATTTTCTCCAGGCACAGCTCTGCAGGGTGAGAATCACCTGCTCCCTCAGTCCCCAAAACCCAGTCAGAAACACAGATTCCATGCCAGTATTTCAGCTTTTCAAGATTAATTTGGTTTTATTTGCTTCATTTCCAGCAGAATGAAACCCAGGGTTCTCCTGGCAGGCCCCGAGAGGGCCAATTTATTTTTCATTAGTCCCAAATTAGCCCGACGATGAGACAACTTTTCAAAAGGAGAAGTTTGAAAGTGGCTCCTTTCAGAAGAAAGTCAGAACGAGGCACTTTGTGGTTTGTTTGGTTTCTTAATGGTTTCTGTCCCCTCTCCGAAATCCTCCTGGCTGCCCAGCACTAACTCAGGATTGATTTCAGTGCAGCCAAAGGTGCAGCTGAACTATTAAATTGCATAAAGCAGGAGGCCACAGAGGTCTCCTTGACACTGGCACTGGCTGTGGTGATGATAAAGTGCTGTTCTCACATGCCTGGGGTCCAATTCAATTTGTAGTGAGGATGGATAATACGAGGATGTGGCTGCTTTCAGTTTTCCCTTGATCCCTGCCCTGGAGTAATGAATCCCAAAAAAAAACCCTGTTGGCCCAGTGGGTATTTCCTCTCCCAGTAATCCCAGTCCCTCACTGGAGCAGCTTTGGGTGGTCACCTCCTCACCTGAGCACCCCTGAGCTATAACCACCCACCTGGCACTGTCCCCACTGCCAAGCAGCAAGGGGTTAACACCACCCAGCCCAGGGAAGGCTCGGTCAGGAGCAGATCCATGGCAAAACTGAGTCACCACCACTCCAAGGCTGCTCTGCCCGGGTGGCTTGGCCAGCACCCAACCAAAGGAAGAGCACCCTCACCAGGTGCCATCAACACCCCCCATGAGGAAGTGACCCCACACCACCCCTTAACCACAGGTTTTCTTCAGACCCCCAAAATGGGGGGTTTTGGGGTGTTTTTCCCAGTTTTCCTCCCATTTTCCACCAGGGAGATCTGTGCTCGTGGTGCAGGCATGGAAAGAAGGGGTGAGAGGATGTTTCCCGAGTGATCTCACCAGCCCTGAGTAAATTGTCTGACCAAAAGAGAAGGGCCAAGGGAACAATTTGTGCTGCATCCTTTAAATGCCAGATCTCCATTTGCGAGCAGCATTACAGGAACAATCAGGGCACTTAATAGCCAGCTGTGAGGCCATCAGGTATAAATATTTACAGAGGTCTCTTGCAACATGGACATTCCTCCCGATGCAAGAGGATCCCAGGCGTTCCATGGCATTTTCACCTTCTGCAGAAAGAGTTCTCTTTTAGGCACGCTCGGCCATAAAACGACAGAAATAGCATTTTATGGAAAACCCACACCTCACCCCCTCCTCAGGAGCTCTTCCCTCTCTTCTCCGCTTTTGGAATGGGCAGTTTTCTCTGGTTTTGACTCAAATAAGAGCAGAGGTTGCTCAAGGCATGGAGGAGCAGCGTCCTGTGGATGGGCAGTGAGTGCTGAGGTGTACGAAGGCATGAAATTAAGAGGGATGGGGGGGAATTAAGCAAAATAAAATCTCTCTTTTATGGCAAAGCCCCTCAAAAGAAGAGTTTGAAACCTTCTTACTGAAGAGATCCAATACTCCCCAAATCACAGTGTTGGCAGAAGGGATAGAGGACCTGATGAATAATTTTTGGGGTTAGGGATAGAGCCAGGGACGCCCAGTCCAAACACAATGGAGACTTTCAGCAAGGGCAAACCAGACCTCCAGCCCATCCTGTGCATTCAGTGCCATTGTTAAATCCATCTCTTGGTTTCTGTGCTCCTTCATCACCTTTTTCCTTATTCTAAAAGCAAATTGTCATTCAACACCAGATTGTGGCTGAGAGAGACTGGGAGTTACCATGGGAGAGTCCAGGTCCTTCCAGATATTCCCTCTTTGGGTATGAAATATAACCAAGGAAAAATTAACTGCAAGGGGGAGGTTTTTTCTTGATGAGGAAATGAGGTTTTAGGAGACCAGAATTATGGAATCACGGTGTCCAACCATCAGCCTGATGAGATTGACCGTGGCCAGGCTCTGCAGTGTTCCCAGCTGTGTTATTTTTCACCCCAGACACCAATTTTCACCTGATTTGTAGGACTTTGTGATGGCAATGAAGTGCTCTTGTGTTTATCAGCCTTGGCCAGAATGGGCTGCTGGGTTCAGAAGTGAAAGTTGTCCAGCCCATTTCCCTGGAAGTCAGAAGATGTGGAGGGGGTGAGGCAGCACCATCAGCAGAATTCCTAGGACCTAACACAGGTTAAATCCCAATTAAAACCATGCAGTTCTCTCATTTTTTAGGGTCACCCTGCTCTCCTTCTCCACACACAACAGCATTCCTCCAGCACCAGCTGTGGATGCTTCAGTTGGGAATGGCAAATCCAGTTGGGATTGGCAAACCCAGCTGCCCACCTCTCCTTTTACACCTCCAGAAACACCCCCAGGGCTTTGGGGAGAAATGATTGCAATGCAATCCAGGCTGGGGCCAAGATCTGGGAATAATGGCAAGTTTTCCATGCAAATCCTATCGGTGGGTTTCTAAAAAAATCCCAGAAGGTGCTGATTTTGTGCTGGAAAGGCAACAGAAGTCAGTTCACAATATTCCTGCCTGCCTCCCTTTACTGATTCCAGACGCCAGGCCAGGCAGGATCTGGCTATTCTCACTATCATGTTATCACTCCACAATATGTCAGCAAATTCTTGTCCAAACATGATTTTTTTTTTTCCAAGCCACGTTTTATCACTTCTCTTCCGTAATCATGACTGATAGTGAATCTAATCTGAATTGGGCTTGGAGGAGGCACGAGAACAATGAGGAGCCGTCAGCACAGGGAAGACATCCCCTTCTTTTCCTCCTAAAGCCAGATCCCCTC
Source organism: Diglossa brunneiventris (assembly GCA_019023105.1). Taxonomy (NCBI): domain Eukaryota; kingdom Metazoa; phylum Chordata; class Aves; order Passeriformes; family Thraupidae; genus Diglossa; species Diglossa brunneiventris. The sequence continues at coordinate 2,532,186 of CM032364.1, read as the reverse complement.
AGTGCTGAGACAAGGCTGGAGAGCAGAACGTGCACCTCTTTAGGCACCTGAAATTGGGAATAAATCAGGGAATGTCGAAATATGGGAATGTCAGCAGTGGTGCAGAGGATCAGCAGCTCTTGGGAGCTGCTGGACTGGCTCAGCTGAGAGCTCCAAACCCAGGATCTTGCTCTGGGCACATCCTTCTGTCCCAGAGATTGTGGAATCCTGGAATGGTTTGGGTTGGAAGGGATCTCATCTCATTCCACACCTTTCCAACCCAGCCTTGGGCACTTCCAGGGATGGGGCAGCCCCAGCTTCTCTGTGCTGGGGCCTCACCACCCTCACAGGGAAGAATTTCCTCCTAATACCCAATTTAATCCTACTCTCCAAAGTGAAAACTTTATCCCTCCCAACCCCTTCATTAAGTATTTCTTTCTTTCTTTTTCCTTTTTAAAAATTTTCTTAATTTATGTGTTATTTTCCTGCTTTATTAAAAACCAGTATTTTCACTCAGAGGCAATTGCTCCCATTTAATCTTTATTTACTTTCTTAGCTCAAATAGGTTGTAAATAAAGCAAACAGAACATTTACTTGATTTCAGAGGGAACTGGCAAAAGGCGAAGCTTTACAAGTTCATATTTTGTCTCAAAAATTAAAATTAAAGAAAAATCAAAGCTTATCTGACACGTGTTCATCAAACACAATATCCCTGCTCTGTTGAACCCAGGGCAGGCTGATCATTCCAACAGATTTAAACCCGGAATTTTTTGTTTTCCATATTCAATTACAAATTCAATTCCTTTTTTGGAGCCCAGCCCTTGACAGCCCAGAACCAGGACCTTTTCTCCCTAAAACACCCTCTACCTGCAATGACAGCTCCCCTAATTAAGAGAGGTGACACCTCTCCAGGCCTGAAAGCCAAACAAGCCCTTGGAAATTTGCTTTTTGCTGCACCCAAAGTGTTGACACGGATGGGGACAAACCCAGGGACTGCAGAGGGCAGTTTCTTTCTCCAGGCAGGAATATTTTTGGACAATGTTGCAGGGTAAATAGGAGGAAAAGCAGTGGTTTAGAAAACACAAATCTCTCCAAGATGCCAAGCAAAATTAACCCCTCTCTTAATTTTTTTAGGTTTTTTTCCTGAGCTGAACAAGGCTCTTGGGAAGGGGAATGGGTTTTGTGCTGTCACACTCAAGAGGTAACTGAGCCTTTCAAGTGCTGATCTGACTTAATCTTTCAAAAATGTGTCCAAATTGCCTGAGCAAGGAAAAACCCATCCATCCCTGCCCTCTCCCCAAATGGAGAGATCCTTCAGAGCAACTCCTGCATTCCAGAGGTAATAACCTCCAATACCTTAAGTCAAAAAGCCAAGCCAAGCTCCCCAGATAATGCATTTGGGATTAAGGTTAAATAGGCTCCCGTCACTAATAATGCATCTGCTCCCCATGGGGAGATTTGGTGGGGCTTGAGGGATGGAGCTCCTGCAGGGCTCCCCAGACAAAGCCAGGGGAGCACCAGGAGCACCCCAACCCCACCCCGGTGCCCCCTTCCTGACTCCCACCCTGCCTTTGCAGGAGGGCACAAAAGGGGGGGAAAAAAGGGGGGGAAAAAAGCTGGATTCAATCCATTTGGAGCTGGCTGGATGTGTCTGGGATGGAGACAGATGCTGTTTAGACAGGCTGGGTCGGTGGGTGGCCGTGTGAGGAGACCATGGCTGTACAGTTTATAGAAGGCTCCCAGCATAAATGAACTGTTGAAGACCATTGGAAGCCTCAGTGAAATCACAACACGCAGGAACACGGGGGAGGGAGGGCGAAAAAAAAAGGCTCTTTTTGAAAAAGCACGGAGAGAAAGGGATGTTTGGAGGGACTGGGGGGAAATCACAATGAGGGGGGCTCTGAAGCCACCATTCATGAGCCCCAAAGAAAGTAAACACGCCCAGGAGGGGCTGAAAAAAAATAATAATTAAAAAAAAAAAAAAAAAAGCAGATCTAAATAGTTTTTCCTGCATCAGGGCTAAGGAACAGACGTGCCTTTGCCCTGCTCACGTCTAGTCTTGCTAGGTGGAAAGCTAATATTTGAGGTCGTGCTCCAGTGGGGAATATTTGGATATTAAAATAAAAATACTGTCCAGGCTGCTTTGCCCATTGCCAGCCTGCATGGGATAATAAAAAAAAAAAGAAAGAAAGAAAAAAAAAGGAACTGATTTGGAGTTTCCTGGGTTTATTTAGAGATAAGCCCGAGGTGACCTTTCACTCCCACACACACACACTCGCCCAGAAATGGAACTGTCTGATCCTTGAGGTCTGTGCTCAGGAAAATCCAGAGTTTAATGTGGCAAATTGCACCAGAATCCTGAAATCTGGAGATTGACAGACTCTGGGATTGCAAGGAAATTTGCTGGGAATGAATTCCAGCCCGTGTTCCCCACTTAGGGAACAACAATCTGCATAAGCTCCTTGCTAAACCCCAAGACCTCAAATCCAGTTTGTTCCTACATTTCCCTTCTGTGCTTCAAGATAAGAGCCAAAGACTGGAAAAAATATCCAGGATATCCCAGCTCCTTTCACTCCCCTGCTCTCAAAGAAAAGGAACATCCCAAAACCTCAAAATTAGAAAAGATCAGATCATTTTACACAGATCCAAAGCATTTGGAGTATTCTTTCCCCTCCTCATCCCAGGCTAGAGATGGGCTTTAAACTGCTCCAAAATCCCATGGGAAAGGTTCCATGGTGGCCTTGGAATTTCCAGGTGAAGGGCTGGACTCAATAATGTTGGAGGGATTTTCCAACCTCAACAATTCCACGATTCCATGAAGGAGGGAAGGGCAAAAGGAAGAAAACACACCGAAATCAATCCCAGCGCTGGGATCAGAGGTGGGCTGGGAGCAGAGGACTTCTGGAGCTCTGTGCCACTGGTGGGATCAAAACCCCAAATATTAATAAGTTTGATGCACAATATGTTAAACATAAGACAGAAAAAATCACCAGTTTTGGGGGATTTCTCTGGCTTTAGGACTTTTCCCTCTGCATGATAGGGAATGTTCAGAGATGGACACTCCCAGCATGAAGAGGGTAATTTGGAGGAGGCACAAAGAGCTCTAAGTCCTGAAAAGGCTTTGGCAGAAACCCAGACCTCATCTCACCAAAATGGATTTAAATGGTGCATGTGGGGAGGGAGCAATGAGCCCTAAGGAACACCAGGGCTGTGGGAATTCCAGTGTTGGAGGGATCCATGGATGAAGCTGGATGATCTCAGGCACTTCTTGGGGATGGCTCCTAGACAAAAAATACAGCAAAAAAGAGGAAAAAAAAAATCAATCAAAAAACCTCTTTTTGATGAGAAACTGCAGCTAAACCATTTCCATCCTGGAAATAAAACGTTTCCAGATCAGAAAAGAGGAATTAAAATGCATCTAAGAATAATTTACTGTCCTGAACCAAGCCATGACAAATTTATCTGTGGAGTTTGGAGAGAGAAATCCTCCTTTATTGGCGTTGCAAGTGTTACGATGAAAAATAGAGGCATCAAAAATAAACTCTGCTACTTCATGTTTAAACTCCTGTGACTCCCTGTACTCTGGATTTTCTGGACCTCCACAAGAATTCATCCACTGAAAAAATAAAACTGTCCAGCTATTAAAAATGTGCAGCCTCTTCCTAATTAGTGGCTGATAAAGCGATGGAAACCATATTTCTCCCAGTTCTGACCAAACAAAACTAAGATTAGAATATCTAACAATAGAAATTCCTTTTAATAGCATGAAAAAAAAAAGAGAGATCAGAGTGTTTTTCACCTATCAAAGGTCAGTTTATTTAATTACAAATGCCAAGGAGTATCAGAAACTAAAATATTAAATTATATTAATGCTGAAGAGCAATCTCCATGCCCATACATTACGCACAGAAGCAAGAGTTCAAAGCCAATCTTAATTAATTATTTGAAATATCTCCAGCTCCCACCTTTCCCCCTCTCCATAAAACAAAAAACCAGCCCAGGTTCATCGTCCTGGGACCAATCCCACTCCCCTTTTACCGCGGGATCAAACTCTGATTTCCACTGCCCGTTTAAGTTGCTTCCACGGCAGAGCCGAGCCCTATCAGCAGCGATTTTTCCTCCTGTCTCGCCCCTGCTGCTGCCTTGATAAGGGGAGTGCTCCCCTGGCCACGACTCCACGCTTAATTAGCTCCAGATGCAGCCTAATTAGTCAGTCTGCAGGGCCAGCATTGTTCCCTTGTCACCCGAGCCCGAGTGGAAGAGCTGAGGTTGAACATGAGAACCAGATGCCGGCGGCAGCGCCGTGCCCATCCCGGGATCGCCCTGACCCGGGGCTGGGGGACAACTGTTGGAACTCAGCGCATCCCTCCGGGTGTCCAGAGCTGCCAAGGACCCGGTCAGGGGGCTCGGAGACCCTGGCACACAGCCCAGAGCACCTGCGGGTTTGATTTTGACCCCTGGAGCAAGTTGCCAGCTTTGTATGCGGACCTGAAAGTCACAGAGGTTTGAATGGTGTAATAAAATTATCACAGGGTGAAAACGTAGATTTTAGGATTTTTGGTATGGGGGTTATGGGGACAAGATGGAGGAACTTGGGCGTGTCCAACCTTTCTTCTTCTTCTTCTTCTTCTTCTTGTCTCCATTTTCTGCAGTGATGTTGGCACTTTGGGATGGGTTCAGAGTAGAAGTGCACTGTCTAACACAGGTGATGGGTATTGGGAATTAAGTGTAAATATGATGTACATAGTTTGTAGTATAAAAAGACAACACCGCCTCGGGGGCGGTCAGAGTGCCTGTGGCTGCCCTGCTGAGCAAACCTCAGCTGGGCAGAAGGAAAATTTTATAGATAAGAATTAATAAACAACCTCAAGACCGAAAAGTGAAGAGCTCTGACTCGTCCTTCAGCCCGCGGGCCGGAGCAGAGACATCCTGCACATCTCGGGGCAGCAATTAACAACAGCAACCCGAGAGACAACAAGCGTTGTGTTTCAAATGTTGTGTTTCAAATGTTGTGTTTGAAAGCCACGGGCACAGCAGGAGCCCCCCGTGGTTCAAGGGAGGGAAGGGGTCACAGATGAAAAGAACCCGTTCCCGCTGATTCTCCGTTGGCGCATCCTCGTGCCGGGATTTTGGGACAAATTGCTTTGATATCCAGCACAATTTCGGTCAGGAGGCTTTTGGTGTCTCCCTATCCTCACCAGATTTAGCCTTTAATTCCTCTGTAATCCCACGGAGATACCTCTAATTTCAGTGCAGAGATTTTTCCCAGCCTTTTTGGCTGATTTCAGAGGTTGGCTTGATGGACAGGCACTCCACGTCTGGAATTAGGGAAATCAGCAGGAAAATCAGCTGGACAAAGGACGGACAGACTCTGGCATTGCAAGGAAATTTGCTGGGAATGAATTCCAGCCCATATTCCCCACTTGGTGAGCAACAATCTGCATAAACTGCTTGCTAAACCCCAAGACCTCAAATCCAGTTTGTTCCTACATTTCCCTTCTCTGCTTCAAGGTAGGAGCCAAAGACTGGAAAAATATCCAGGATATCTCCTCTCTCCTTTCACTTCCTTGCTCTTGAAGAAAAGGAACATCCCAAAACCTCAAAATCAGAAAAGATCAGATCATTTTACACAGTGGGCTCGGAACCACCAGCTTAAGGGTTGGACTCAATAATGTTGAAGGGATTTTCCAACCTCAACAATTCCATGAGTCCATGAAGGAGTGGAGGGCAAAAGGAAGAAAACACACGAAAATCAATCCCAGTGCTGGGATATCCAGGACATCCCAGCTCCTCTCTCCTTTCACTCCTCTGCTTTTGAAGAAAAGGAACATCCCAAAGTTTCAAAGTTGCCTTGCTGGAGAGGAAATTCCACGTCTGGGATTAGGGAAATCAGCAGGAAAATCAGATGGGCACGGGGCCTTACCCTGATGGCATCTGACACACTCACAAATCCAATATGATTTGTTCAAATCAGGAGAGTGAAACCCAACCAGCAGCCTCAGGAGTGTTCTTGGAGCAAAAGGATGGAGGAGGAAGGGAATTTATGTCCTAAAATTTGTTGTGGTTCTGAAGTTTGGATTGTCTTAGAGTATTGACTGAGCAAAGCTGGGAATGGTTCCTCAAATGCTTTCCAGGTCACCTTGCTGTTTGATTTTATCAGATTAAATAAAGACAAAACCAATTCGGTTCGGTGGAACCTTCTACCATCTCAACATTGCTAAAATTGGCCTCATGAAGGAGTGATTTCCCCATATTCCAGGGACATCCATGCTGGATCATCCCTGGAAAAAAATGACAGTTCTGACCCACGGTGGCTTTGCTCTGTTTCATTTGGAGAATGAGCTGGAATCTTACAGAGGAGATCCAGCCAAGGAGACTGACCCCAAGCAGGAGCAGTCTGTGCGCGAGTTCTTAGAGACAAGGGCCTGAAAGAAAATTCCTTGAGCTCAGAACAGCTCAGTGCAATGTGTCCTTCACCCAAAATTATGATTTTGGATGAGGAGCCAGCCTGACTCTCAGGGACATGAAACCCCAAATTGCTTCCCCAGAAACTTCACACAAACACCACAATGGCATTATCAGCCCCACTGAGGGAAAAGCTGTTTGTGCAAAAACAATATTCAGTTTAACTGGGAGCTAAAACAACTCCATGAACGAGTCCTGTAGCTCGGAGGGGGTGCAGAATGTGGGATCAGCAGAACAGGGTCCTTTCATTTCTCAGCTGGTTTGAAGGAAAACCAATAAAATAAATGGGAAATGTTCTAGCTCCTCTCGTTCCTCCCCACCCTCTCCCATCCCTGACATCATTGCTGAGCTGTCCCTGTGACCTGAGCCCATCCCCATGCCAGCACCATGCCAGCTCTCTCTGCTATTCCTTTAAATCCAGCAGGGATGGGATTTTTTTTTTTCCTATTTTGAGGAAATTTTTTCCCATTTTTTCACATTTTTTCCCACGTTTTCCCTTTTTGTTTCCCCATTTTTCCCATTTTCCCCCATTTTTTTCCCATTCTTAATCTCATTTTCAGGCAGCACACCTGAGCTTCCCGCAGTGTTGCTGCAGTTATCCTTCCTAGGGATTTTTATTCCCAAATCCCCTTGGACATTGCGATGACATCAGGGAACCCTGCACCCCCACAGCCCCTGATGAGCCAGGAGAGACCCATGGATGTGGCTTTGTCACCCCCTGTGCCTGCCTGTCCCCCCTGTCCTGCCAGCAGCAGCCGTGGTGCAGGAAACCCAATCCCAAGGCATGGTTTTGAGTGTGATTACAGATTTTCCAGGCTTTCCCTGTGCCTAATTATGGTGGGCCTGTGAGGTAAGCGGGGATAGGTTTCAGGGTTTGAATGGTTTAGTGTGGAACGGCGATCCCGTGCTCGTTTTCAGGGAGTGGAAGGGAAATTGGCAGCTGCATTTGAGCACCAAGGGACTAAAAACAAAGCACAGTGAAGTCTTAGTCCAGCTTCCTCTCAGCAAGTGTCTTGTGATTCAGCTGAACTCACCTAAAATAAAAGGAAATCACAGAAAATGACAATGGCCTTTTTTTCCTGTGTTTCGTTCCTGTCTTGTCAAACCAAACTACCACTGAAATCCACCCAAGAGCACCAGACACCAAATCCTCTCTGTGACTCCAGGCCTGGGTGATTTCTCTGATGCAACCAGGCTGTTTAGGAGGTTCTTGGTGTGGGGACTCTTATTTGGCATCTTTTATACCCTTTTGGGCTAAAATCACTCATAATTTACCATTTCTTTCAATTCAGAGTGATCATCTCAGGCTCAAAACCACCCATACACAGAACAAGACCTGGAAGTTTGGACCTGAATCCATAAAAAACCCAGATTTTCTATTTTTTACCAATTTCCAAATTTCTTCCCATCAGATCCCGCAGTGAATTCATCCGAAGGAACACAGAGAGAGAGAGAGAGCAAAATCGCTTTCCTAAAGTCTGGAAAAAATAATCCATCTATGGCACATCAGGTTGAGGAAGAGACATCTGGCTTTGATTAGGTTTTATAAGGTTGATAGCAAATAAGGGTATTAGAGTTAATTTACTTATTTAGAGAGCAACGACTCAATCACAGAAGCCGTGATTGTGCCTGCATGTTTGGAGAGCTCCACGATTCCCTCCAACCTCCTCTGGGAGTGAGACTGTGCCAATGGGAAAGAGGAGTTTCTTTTCCACAGAGATATTCCCGAAGGGATGCAAAGATTAGAGGGAAAGCATCAGGAGTAAGTCCTGCCCAGACTTCCTGGCTGCCTAGGAAAACATGCCAGGGTGTGATTTGGGGGTGGAGGTGTAGCTGGAGCGTGAGGGAAGGTCCTGGAAGTGCTGGAATTTATGGGAATGGAGATCCAAGGGGGATGAGGTGAGACGGAGGGAAAAGGGAGGAGAGAGGGTGGATTTGAAGGGATTGTAAATGCAGGGGTTTTGCTTGGATGGAACGTCTTGGGGGGTGTAGATCAAAGCCAAAATGTCATTTTCAAGGTGTCGCATCCACGAGGTTTTCTGGACATCGCAGGGATCTGCCTCATCCTCCTGGGAGGAATTTTTGTTTCCAAATCCCATCCTGTGGCCGCTGCCCTTTGTGAGCCCGTGAATCCAGCACGGGTTTGCACTTCCCTGTGTCACAGTGACCCCAAAACCCCCAGGTCTGGCTGTTCCTGCAGAGCGGTTTGGGCTGTCCCAGGGAGGGAAGATGGGAGCTCCTGTGGCAATCTGCCTCCCCCCGGGGTCACCCCATCCCTGCTGGCACCTGATAGCCCCGAGGAAGCTTTCAAGGGCCCTTTCAGCACGCCCCTGTCCCAGACACATCCACCCCAGGGCTCTCTGTCATCAGCTCTCTCTGCTCTTCCTTTAAATCCAGCAGGGATGGGATTTTTTCCCCATTTTAAGGAAGCAATAAACACTTTTAATCTCATTTTAGGGCAGCACACCTGAGATTTCACCAACATTTCTTGTACTTATCCTTTCTAGGGATTTTTTTTTTTTCTTTTCTCTCCTTTTATTTTTCTGTTTAACTTTTGGTGGAAAAGAAATTGCTGCTGCCACCAGCTGGAGTTTTTGGGGAATAGCCTTGAAACGTTTCCCTGCATCCCACGGACACGGTTCCAGCTGCTTGGACTTTTATTCCTGCTCGTTGCAGTTAACTGGAAACAAATTTTAGCCCAGCTTGCTCCTTGCAGGCGCAGAACAAAATTATGTGACAGCTGATGAATTTTTCTTGAGCTGGATTCCTTCGGTGCCAGGAATTCAGACAGAAGTTAAATAAAATCCATTCTCAGCTGTAATTTCATCATTAAAACAGTCGTGAGCAAGTGGAATTTTGGAGGCAAAGTGGTCTGAGGAGTGTGGTCCTATCCATAATTTTTTAAAAAATAAATAAACCTGGAGAAATAATTGAAATGAAATTCAGGATGATCCCCTTGGAGGTGGTGCTTCCTTTGAGGGTCATGGTTTATGGGTGGACTTGGCAGTGCTGGGATTTTGGCAGCCCCAGAGGTCTTTGCCAACCTAAATGAATCTTTGGCTCTTTAGTTCTTCCTTCTCCCTCTTCCATGATTAATGTATTGATTGAAAGGGAAAAGCTGTGAATTTGGGAAGGATCAGCAAAACACTGGGGATGGCAGAGGCTGAAATTGATTTTCATGGAGCTGAGCAAAATTTTTCTGCAGATTTCAAGCCTTGCTTCCAGCTGCAGCCAGCAAGAGCCATTAAAAACCTCATCCAGAAAAACAAAATCCACTTTCCCCTAACCCAGTGCGCCTCCCTTGGATTTTCTACTCTGCATTTACACCACCAACACCGAGGAGCAGAGCTGGAAGAGCCAAGACAGCCCTGAAAGCCCAACCCCAGCCCAGCAGAGGTGATTTATGCCCAGGGATGAGCCCCCAGATGGATGCTCTGGGCTGCTTTGCAGCAATGCCACTGGCAGATAATTTTTGATTTAATCCATGCCGCACAGGGCAGTGGCTGGGCTGACCCTTGGCTTTTAACCCTGAGACCTTGGCTGTTCTGGCTGGAGGAACTACTGTCTGTCCTCTGATAACCCTGCCAGAGCTCAGCTGGGGCTGCTATCTCGCACGGGCTTTATTGATAAGGATGTGGAATCAGCCAGAAATGACCACCCTGGCAAGGTTTTGTATTTAAACCCCGTGTAGGAAAGATTTTCTCTGCTTTTTAGGCCATGGATGAATCCAGAATTCTGGGGACACCCACATTTCCCAGCCACGCTCAACACCTCAAAAGCTTTGCCCCTGTTTCTATTCCATCATAGCAGAATATTCCCATGCCACAAATCCCTTTCCCCAGCCACAAAATGCACATGTCTTATTTTTTATATTTAATATTAATATGCCAGTCCAGGCTCAATTTCACCATTGTAAGATTTTAAAAACAGCCTTGGTTTTAAATATATTTCTCTTTCTACCAGCTCAAAGTGAGTTTGGCTTTTCCAAGCCAAAGCCATCACTGTCTCCTGCTTGCCACTCCAGCTTCTCCCATTAGCCAAAGCAGCTTGAATAATGCCTTTTTAACGTTATTAATTCATTCTTTTAATTTAGGTAATTAATTCATTTCTTTAATAGCTCTGTATCTAAACCCCATGGAATATTTTCATCTGTCACCCAGGCGAGATTCAGCTCCATCCCCTCTCCTGTTTGCCTGGCTTAACAGGAGATGGGAGAGAAGCACTTGGAAGCATAATGAAACAAAAAAGGGGGGAAAAAGGAAAAAAAAATGTTAAATGATGGCCAGAAAGAGCAGGAATCCCTTGAGAAAGAGAAAAACTGCTGGGAAAAAAAATCGAATGATGGTCAGAAAGACCAGGAACCTCTTGAGAAAGAGGAGCAGCGCCTGGAGAAGGAGGCGGTGTTGGACGTGCATTCCCCAGGGAGTGCGTGGAAGAGAAGAATTCGGGTCTCACCTACCCCTCTCCTGGGCGGGATTTATCGCCCTGCTCCAGGAAAGCGCAGGAATGATGGATTCGGTGCTCTGCTGGGAAAACAGCCCCGCTCCGGGAGCGCCGGGAGCGCGGGGGGCTGGATGCGTGTGCTGATAACCGGCCGGGCTTTATCTCCAGCAGAATTTCAGGCTAATCTGGGCTTTTAAAGAGAAATGTGCTCGGGAGAAGCCTGGCCGAGCCGCAGGTGGCTCCGGGGAGGGGGGTGTTGCTGGAGGGATGCTCGGCATTTTTTGGGGAGGTGGGTTTGGGGTGGCCAGAGCCCAGGGTGGTCCTGGCAGGGCTCCCGGAGGGTTTCCATGGGGATCCGGCTGGATCTGCCATCCCTGGAGGGCAGATAACGCCCAACAGGGGTGCTCAGGGCTTCCCACTCCGAGCAGGGATGCACAGCTGGCAGATTGGCAGGAGGGAGATAAGGCGCTGCCCTCCTTCTAAAAGGGAGCACAGGCAAAGCTTTCCAAAAGTTGGGTTTGCCCAAGCCCACAAAGATCCATCACCCTCCCAGAGCTATGACAGTTTAAAGTCTGCTGTCTCCCCATCCCTCTCCACCCTTCTTATTCCAACATCTGAAGGAGGAACAGAGAGGAATGAAAGTGATAAAAATTTGCTATAAAATGTTTAATATCTATAAATCAAGTCTGCAGCTCCAGCACTGCCTTTTGCCTTTCCCTCCCAAAGACTGAACGGTTGCACAAGAAAATAACTCCCAGTCTCAGCCATCCTGGCTGCAATCAATAATACCAGGAATTTGTTTTGGGATTGAAGGGACATTTCTGTGCTTGAAGCAGGCAGGTGAGAGGCTGTAATTAAAAAATTAAATGAGGCTCAGTTCAGTCATAAAAGGTGACATATTTCTTTATTGCCCTCTGTCACTGCAGGTATAAATCAAACCTTGGTATAAATAGGTTGGATAACTGGATCCTTGGCAGTGGAATAATAAAGGAACTTCCTCACTGACATCAGGGCTTGAGCTGTGGAGCTTTTCCAGTCAGCTCACAGTGGGAAATGCTCTATTGAGCTCCATAAACATCCCAGGTCTCATCAGGGGCTGGGGAGGAGATGGAGGATGCAGGGACTGAGGGATCCACGTGCAGGGATTGTCCTTGGCAGTGTGCTCCATGCCCATGATGATGGAATGTGCTCATTCCCTTTGGGCACAGGGTCCTCCTGCTCTCTCTGTGACATTGCACAACACCCCAAGTTAAGATTTTGCCCTTCAACACAAAAGGAGATTTATACAAGCAAGCAAATCCCTTGTTTCAGGGCTGTTTCTCCAGCCTCAGCTGGGTGGGACTCACCAATTCTGGTGGCAACAATCTGTCTTTCTTTCAACTCATCATCCCCATACCTTCATCTCTCCTGGATGTTTTCCCCCAAGGTCATACTCCAGCAGCTCCCTGGGTCATTCCCACTTAGCAACTCTGCAGGAAAGGAAATATTCAGAAATCAATCTGCTTATTTCTTGTCTTGTGTGCAAAGATTTCTCAGGGCAGGAGGCAAACAGGTTGCCTAAAATTCAATTTATTTTCCCCTGTATTTTTATGTGTGGCTCCGACTTTTAAAATATAAAATTTGTGGCTCACTCTGATGGCAAAAATTAGGGAAGAGAGGAGGTTAAAGTCACCTTTCACCTTTGCATTCCCCCACAGGGGACTTTTGGGGCTTTATTTGTGGCTCTTTGCTCTGTCTCTTCCATCCACACCCAGAGCAGTGGGATCTGGAGGCAGGATTTGGGGTTCCAGATCGAGCAGTGAGATACACAAATGCCTCAAGGAGCAGGAACTCTGATGCAGCTCCAGTGCCCAGCACTTGCCAAGTACTTGCATTTACATATTTAAAAATAAAAAATAAAAAAAATTGTCACTGGTAAAGGTAAGCACAGAAGAAAAACTCGAGGGAAACATTTGGCAAAGCATGGTGGCCCAAGGAAAATCCAAACAATAGCCTGGGAGGAACAAGGGCAGGGGCGGAAGGGTAAGGCTGGGATCCGTGTGCCGCGGGAAGGCTCGGATTTAACTGGAGCTGGGACCTGCTGGGGACAAACCCACACCCCCACTCGTGTGCAGGCTCCTGGAGCTCTTGTGTGGAGGCTCCCAGTCCCATTTCGTGGTGGTGATGTGGTTTTGTCTGGCCCAAAGTCTCCCTCTGCAGACCGATCCCCATCCCTGCCGCCATCGCCGCGTTCCGCTCTTTGCCGGCGATTGGGATTTGTCGTTGTCTCTTTGGATCTCTGACAACGTGAGGTTTGCATGTTCATTTGCCTGTGCAAAGCCTTTCCTTGGGACTCATCCATCATCTTCCAAGTTAAAACAGAGCTGCTTGTCCAGAGGAAGTCATTTGTCTGTCACGAAAAGAGTCGCCCTCCCACCCCCGCCAACCACTCCATGGCGGTGCAAGGGAATCCATTAACTTCCCTGGAAAATGCATCATCTGACGTGGGGACTAAACTTTAGACTAACAAACCCCTGGAGAGGACATGAAGGAGCCATCTCTGTCACCCTGCTCAGTGCTCAGGTCAAAGCCTGACCTCTCTTTCCATTAAATCTTTGACTTTTAAGGGAAAACATCACAAATTGGCAGCAGCTCCGGGTTTGGTGGCCGGAGTCGGCGCCCTGATTTCCAACCTCCCAAGGAGGTTCCTGGCTCTCTTTGAAGCCCACCTCTGGAGCCATTGCCTCTCCCGTCTCCCCTCCTGCTCCTCTCAGGGGAAAGCGGGAAGGAAATGCTCCTTGGAGGGGAATGGCTGAAAGATGCCCGAAATAAAGCCTGGGAGCAGGAGGGAGCCGCGGTAGGAAGCAGCCACTCAGCCACCTCGCGGGAGCCGCGCCGAGGGCAGGGCTCCAAAGGAAACACCCCAAACTCACGTTCGAGTTTGTTTTCCCTGTGCTTAACCCCATCTTTTAATATTAACAAGTTTTCCACAGTGCCTATCCCAGATTTGCAGGCCTGGAAGAAGAACAGGAGATAGATTTTCCCATCCCAGCAGCCAAGCAGGACCCAGGATATTTTTTGTTCAGATTACCCCAAACATAACATCTCCAAACATCTCCATCTGGGTCACAATCTTCCTTGGTCACAAATAAAGGAGATATCAACTGTCACACTTCCAAGTGGGAATTCCCATGTGCATCCAGGAGAAATTATTTTTCAGGGAATTTCATATGCAATTCAGCATAATTTTGAAATTTTTGTCCTGGAAGTTTTTATTCACATCAATTTTATCTTTCCTACCAGAGGAAGAGAAGAGCATTTACTCCATGAACTCCCACAGTGAATGATGATTTTATATTATTTATAATATTTACCTTATTTTTATATTATTTATATTATTAAGTTTTAGAGTTTTGCTAAAACTAAACAGCCAAAGGTAAAATTATTAATAATCCACAAAGCCAAAAAACCAACAAAATCAGTGCTCTGCTCATCAAACTGCTTCCTTTTCTGAAAAATTATTTTTCATTATTTGAAACTATTTTTCAATTTTATTTCGCTCAAGAAACAAACTCCAAAAGGAATAATTCATTTAGGTTTAAAGAAAAGTGGGGAAAGACAAATTTTTCTCCTCCATCTGATTGGGAAGTGAATGACCTTTTTATTATATGAATAAAATAATATAAAATTTTAAAAAATAAAAATAAAATAATGAAATGAAATTAAAAAATAAAATAAAATAAAATAAAATAAAATAAAATAAAATAAAATAAAATAAAATAAAATAAAATAAAATAAAATAAAAAATAAAGAAAATAAAAATAAAGAAAATAATAGAAAATAGAAGAGGCAAATGAAAACTGATGGGAAACATTGGTGAAAAATGAAAGATCTTGGAAAGTTCATTCCTGGACTTTCTGGGACAGAGCTGTGGAATTAAATACAACTGGGGAACGTCACTGCTTTGAGGCAGAGCTTGTAACAGATTCAGATTTAAAGACAACAACTTTATTTTTCTATGGCCTTGAGGGGATTAGGAGAGGAGAGGAATCCTGCTCACCACTGGGGATATAAATCCTGGAGGGTCACTCCGTAGCCATCCGTCAAGCCAGAGGAAGGGAGGAGGCAGAGTCATTTTCAGTAGTAAATTTGGGAAGAACAAGCACTAATGGCCTAAAATTAAGAAAGAAAAACATCAGGCTAAATAGTAGGAAATGCTTTATAATGGTGAGGTCAGGCAGACAATGGGGAAACCTGTCAGGGGAGGTCAGGGGCTCTCCAATAACGGAGATGTTCGGGGATGGCCCGAGGAGCCACGGAAAGGGGGCTCAGCTGGAATCTCCTCCCTCGAGACCCTGGCACGGGGCCACCCCCGTGGGAACGTGTGTGATCCCAAGGTGGTGGGGGTCTGGGGAGGAATGTCAGGTTTCTTGCAGGCTTTCCTGCTGTCTCCCACCCAGGAGCAAGGTGCAGGGTGGGCTGGGGGGCTCGGCCGCAGCCGGCGCTGCTTGGAGCAGCCAGATCTGCCCCAGCTGTTCCCTGCTCCGAAGGAAAACACAGGCTGTCTGAAGAGGTGGGATCATCCACGCAGGGAAGGAAGAAAGGAGCCTTTCAGCAGAGCCCTCCTGCTGGGAAAGTGGGGGAGAGGGAGGCGGGGGACGGGCCGGGGTCCGCGCGGATTCCAGCGCCAGGCGCTTTCCTAAGGCTGTCAGGTTGATTTCCTGCTCTTCCCGCACGGACACCTGCGCTCCGTTCCCCACACGTCGTTAGGCTTTTCCAACCTCTGGTGTCCATCATCACCAGCAGGCAATCAGAGCGGAGCTGTGATGAATGATCCGCAGGCAGTTTATTATACACACTAAATCCTCTTCGCTCCGTGCTCCAAGGGTGGGCCCGATACATTTTATTCCTCTTCGGCTTGGATTTGGGTCTTGGATCTGTTGGATGCCTCCTGGTAAATGTGGGATAGGTGCTGCACGCCGTGCATTGATCCAAGCACAATTATTTCCCATCGTTTCTCTGGTGAGAAGTCAGTAACGCTGGAATTTTTCTGTATTCCTGGAAATCCTGACCACGTCAGAAATGTCACCCGGCCAAAGCAGGGAATGTCACTGTGACAGCCCAAATCTCCCAGTGGAACGAGGCTGGAGATGTGACAGCAACTGGAGGATGGAGATGCTGAGATCAGACTCAGGGGAAGCCAGGACAGCTCACGCCCCTTGGAATGGACCACGCAGAGACCACCATAATTGGGTTTTTTTTAAACAGAGATAATTCGTAAGTCTAAAAAATGAAAAGCTTGGTGTGGGGCTGGCCTGAGAGCAGCACAGGGACATCCATCCGTGTCCCCACAGCTGCCCTCTCCTCTGAGAGTCCTTCCTGCTTTGACGTGCTGTCCCAAACACCTCCCGAAGGCGGCTGCGGCCGGCAAGGGAGTGTTTCTAATGGAGAAGGTGGAATTAAGTGCTGGTAACACAGAGCAGAGGGCACAGCTCCCAGAAAAAGGCTCTCCTTCCTCCAACTGCCCCCTCCAGCCCCACCAGAGCAGGTTTCCACCAGCCCACTGGAGCAAATTCTACGAACTTCTCCCTCCTTGTCAGGAAGCAAAGTGGGAAAGATTTTGCCACAGCTTTGCTGCCATTTGGGCATTTGGAAATGCTGTTCCCTGTTTTCCCTGGAGAAAAGCATCCTGGGTTCCAGGATGCTCCAGACCAAAGCCTGTGAGAAGGTGCCTGGTCATGATCTCTTGCCTGGGGGAGTCATGGTTTTATGGAAGATGATGATGGACAAACCCAGAGCACAGAGGGCTCCAGTGCCTGCAGCTCATGTGTAAACATGGAAACGGTTTGGCAAATGACAGGAGGTGAAAAAACAAGCAGGGAGCACTCTGAGGAGGCTGAGGAGAAAGGAGGAACGTCAGAGGAATGGCACCGACGGCTGGACTAAAGGGCAGCTTTTCCCTCTCCAAAAGCTTTGTTTCTGTCCAGCTCCTGGGGGACGAGAGTTGGCCTGGAGCTCCAGCAGTAACTTTGAGTAACTTCTCAGGAAACAGCTTATTTAGATAGCACTGCCTATTTTCAGAGGAGGGGAGAG
Source organism: Diglossa brunneiventris (assembly GCA_019023105.1). Taxonomy (NCBI): domain Eukaryota; kingdom Metazoa; phylum Chordata; class Aves; order Passeriformes; family Thraupidae; genus Diglossa; species Diglossa brunneiventris. Next base: position 2,515,227 of record CM032364.1, on the reverse strand, counting down.
AAGGACATATGGCCTGTTACTAATGAATGGCTTTTCCACGACTAATGATGTTTCCAGGGATGGATACTCCAAGGTCTCCCCAGTATCTCCACTAACAGGATGGATTTTGGCACCAGGAAAGCCGAGCTTTTCCACACACACACACACTCTGATAGGAGAGAGTTAAATCTCTTCTCTGCCTCTAATGGAAAATTAAGCAGGCATGACGCATCTGCTGAGGAGCCTTTTTCCTTATCTCCAGGATCAAAAAGAATTCCAGGGCTCCAAGAGCAGAAACTGAGAGCAGTTCATTCCCTGCCAGCGCGTGCAGGCTGGAGGAGTTCAGGTTGGACACAAGTTAAGGGTTGGAGTCTCACTGCAATAAAGAGATTGTTTCCACTGCCTGCAGGAGGAACAGCTTTGGATCTTGATTTCTCTGCTCCGGCTTGCAGTAAATAAAAGCTTCAAGCAGAGCCCATTAAAGCTGTTTCAATTTCCAGGCTCTGGCCTTTCTAAAATTAACTCTTAGATGATTCAATATACACAAATGCCCCTTGGCTGAGGAGGAGAAGGATTCAAATCATCAGATGTTCATCACAACCTTCTGGGTCAAGGATCTGCCAGGAATATATCTGTGGATTTGCCACCCAGCCTGGAAAAGACTTCAGCAAAGAATTCCCAGAGACAGTAAAGATTCTACATATAAAGAATTTTGTCAAATCACGGTATCCAGATCCTGTTTTGCACAAGAACTGGTGCTCAGCCTTGCATTCACCTTCCTTTCAAGCCTCTATCCACAAAGCCAAACTGTTGGGAGCTCGTTCCACCTCAGCAGAGTTTTAGGTGTGAGCTGAAAACCACAAACCCCAACCCCTGAAGGACCCGGGGGCTCTGGGCAAGGCTTCTCCTCCTTTTACAAAGCACAGCCCCTCTGAAAGAAAGCAAACAAAACTTAATCACTGCTACCTTGAAGCAGTCAGCCCCACATCCCAAGGCAGAGCAGGTCCCTAACTCCAAAGTGTCGGCTCTGGGAATTTTGATCTTGGTGGGGTTTTGCTGTGTCTGGGGTTGTGCAAGTTTTTCTAACGTCATTTCTGATCAAGGTAGCTCCCAGTAACAACTTTCAGCATATTCCAGGTCAAGGTTAAGAGGGAAAGGGAAATTGCACAGGGGAGGTGCTCCTGCTGCTCTTTGAGGTGGTGAGGCCTGGGAGAGAGGGGTTTGTGCAGAAATTAAAGGAGTTCTTGTAATTCAGAGGAGCTGCAGCAAGGAAAGGGGAAAGCAACGTTAGTGACACCGTTAACAAATGACAGCAATGTGCAGATGCCTGGAAACGACGCCAATGTCAGCTTTAAACCCATGCATGGCAAATTGATTTCAAATCATCAGCCCTGTGCTCCAGCAAAGGCTGTTTTTTCCAGCAGAAACAGCCTGTGCATTTGGAAATCACTTTAACCAAGTCTGGAAAACATCCTGCTAGGCAGGACCTGTCTCCCAGCAGAGTCCAAGCTCACACAGATTTCGTGCTGGGCAGGTTGGGAGCAATCCTGATGTTAATTAATAATAATTTGCCCAGAGAAGCTGTGTTTGCCCCTGGACCCCTGGCAGTGCTCAAGGCCAGGTTGGATGAGCCTTGGAACACCCTGGGATAGTGGGAGGTGTCCCAGCCCATGGAAGTGGATGAGCTTTAAGGTCCCTTCCAACCCAAACCATTCCACGATTCTGTGATTCCCATTCAAACCACATTCATGGTCTGCAGCATCATCCTCTCCAAGCTCAGGAGACCCACGTGGAAAAGCTGAGCTTGCAGCCCTCAGCTGCTCTGAATTTCACATTTGCACATGAAAATGAACCCCCAACTCCTTTTGCTGCCTGGAACAGCTCGGATTTTTCTGGAGGAAAAGGGGAAAAAGAAGCCCTAAATGAAAACTCCTCCCCAAAACCTCTCAGGTGCACGAAGGATTTGCAACACACGGAGAAAACACAGCCAGAACCTCATGGAAACCCCATCCCAGATTAATCAAACCTCCCCCCAAGCAGCCAAGGAAGACATTAAACCTTCAGGCTGCTGGGGAATTGCCAGAAGCTGGGAATGCCAGCACCAGCTCTAAAGAATAATTGGCAATGACAACAAAAATTGATGTTATCCTTGCAAATTGTCCCTGTCAGCCCTGATGGGATTTAGGGATCACTGAAGCACAGAGGACAAGCTCCCTGTGCAGAGGCCATGGATGCTGGGATGGGGAGGGCAGGATGCTCCACAACAAAAGGGAAACAGCTTTTCCATCTCCAAACCCTGCCCCAGGTGTCTCTCACATGGCAGGGCTGGACTGGGACAGAAAATCTGGACCACAGGAATAGTCTGGATGTATTGACAGGTAGAATGCTGTCCCCACTTGGTTTTGGGGAAGAGTCCAAACCTTTTGCATTTCCATCTTCCCTTGGATTACAGTTTTATAGTTTGCAGCCAGGTGTGGGTTTGTAACTGCAGTAAATGCAGACCCAGGTGCTGGAAAATTTGAAATGCAAACCACTCTGGTGGAAAAAATGCCTTGCTTGGAAAAAGTCCATGAGAAGCTCAGCCCTCACCTGCATGGTCTGTGAACCTCACAGGACCCTCCTGTGCTCCTGAAAGACCCCAAAATCCTTCCTGCTTCAAAGAACTTCCACTGATGGGAAATTCAGGTTCTGTCAGAGCAACAGCACAAAAAACATTTGAATCCAGAGAGATGAGGGGAAGAAAAGGGAATTTTAGGAGCAGAAAGGCCAGGCAGGAGGGAGGATTCAGTTAGGAGAGAAGCTTGGCACAGCTGCCACCTCTGTCTCCAGCCCTGGGGTTGGGCACCCCCCTCTTTACCTGGGCCCCACATTCCACAGGCTCCAGGATTCCATAAAGGATGAGGAGATGCCATCGTCTGCCCAACGCTCACTCACTCCCAAGCAGCATCTTACCGAGCACTGGGAGAAGCTTTAAGCACCCCCTCAGAGGTGGTTTGATGGTAAATCTCCAGCCATGGCCTTGCTTTCCTGCCTCCCCAGTTGCCTGGCCCAAGGCAGTTGATAAATTTGAGGCCTTCAGGCTGCCTGACTTTACACAGCCAAGGCACACAGCTGCTCCCCCCGCCTCATCTGCCCCAGTGCCCCCTGGTTTTCTCTCCCACAGCCCTGAGAATGCCTTTCCTTGTTTTGCAGAGCCTCCTCATTGTTCCTGGCAGGATGGGCAGAGCGCGGGGCGCACAATGCGGTGCCCTCTGCTCAGGATGTACGTTGGTCATCCCAGGGCAGGAAAATGCTTACAGAGGGGCTTCCTCAGCCAGCTGCCTCCTCACCCTCCCTCCCCCTTCCCACCAGCTCCTCAGCATCACCCTGGTGCTCTGATTACCCCTCACAGGACTCTCTGCAGGTCACCAAAACCTTCATCACCCATAGAAGATCTCATCAATATTCAAAGCCCACCACAGGTAAATGCATCTCTCTCCCAAAACCTGCATCCCACCCAGGGCTGGAAGAGTAATCCAGAGGGTTGGGGAAGAGTAATCCAGAGAGTTGTGACCATTGTGTCCACCCCATCTGATGACAGCAGCCTCCATCCTCACCAACGTCATGTGAGCAGTAAATGAGCCCTGGAGTCCTTTCATCCCCTGCCAGCCTTTGTCCTTGGCACACATGAAACTCCTGGGCATCCTGAGCGTGGGGCCAGCGCTGGTCTCCATCTGGAACAAAGACTTCTCTGGGTGTGCAGCTCTGCAAATGACATTAATGAGTCTATAATTAGTTCTTAGCCCCTCGTGGCGCAGGACAGAGCGTCCACGTCAGCCCCACGTCGTGGACATCCTCCCTGGGGGCTTGTACAACACAAGGAATTCTCCCTGACATCACTGCTCCTCGTAAATCCCAGATCTGAGGCGGCTTTTTCCATCCCTCAGGCCTGAGTTCACTTCCTGAAAGGGCTCGTGGTAAATCAGGAGTTGGGGGTTTGGGTGGCAGTCCCACACACCAGTTTCTACACACCCTGAAAAGTTCAGGGTGGAATACAGACTGGATTTTCTCAGGGCAATAAGATTTGCTTCAGAGCTAAAAACGTCATCAATAATTATCTCTCAGTGCAAGCCATGCCAGGGCAAAAGCATCTACAAGGACAGGAATCAAAGAATCACTCAGAATCAAAGAATTCCAGGATCATTCAGGTTGGAAAAGAGATCAAAAGCCATCAAGTCCAACCTGTGACCCATCCCCAACTTGTCACCAAGCCCAGAGCACTGAGTGCACATCCAACCATTCATTGGGCACCTCCAGGGATGGGCATTCCAAACACCCCTGAGCAATCCATTCCAATGTTTTACCGCCTTTTCTGGGAAGGAATTCCCCCAGTGTCCAGCCTGACCCTCTTCAGCAGTGAGCAGCGCTGATGTGGGGCCATGGGGATTTCAGGATCACGTGGAGCTGCAAGCACCGAGACCCCAAACACGCAGTGGCTGCCTCCCAGGGAATTTTTTCACACCTCCACTGATCCCCTCACTCATCCAGAGGGAATTTCCTGGGGAGGATTCATTTCTATCCCAGCACTGAGCTCCTGTTCCCACCTCACCTCACCTTCACCTCACCACCACTGCTGGTGGTGGATGTCCTGAGGGAAGCACAGGAGATGATCAAGGTTTGCTCCCTGTTTGGGGTTGGCTTGTGGAACAATGTGATCTTTAAGGTCCATTCCAACCCAAACCATAGGATCACAAGATTTCATAAGATCATAAAATCATAAATATTATAAAGATCATAAGATCATATTCCAACCCAAACCATTCCATGATTCCGCACAGGGACTGGGGAGCTCCCACTGACTTTACACCATCAAATAACTTCCCTGTGTCTTTCCAGAGGCTCAGCAGCCAAGATCTTCCTTCAATTCATGTGCAGTCACAGACCAGATGACCTACAGAGGTGATGGCTCAGCAAAACTCCTGAGTCTGCCCCCACCAGTGGGAAAGAACCAGTTAAAAATACCAGAGTGGTTTGAATCCCTTTTCCTCTGAGGCCTGAATGAGCCTGAGGGAGGAAAGTGCTCCTCAGGGCCCTGACATCTGAATGTGCTGCTAAGGAAGAGGTGTGTAGCACATGCACAATAATTCACTGGGCTTTGAAGGCTCCAAGTGGCCTTTGAATGACAATTTGCTCACAGAGGCCATAAATACACAACGTGGCTCACTGGGCTTTGGCTAACATGGGAAACAACCCAAGAAAGGGATTTTGGAGTTGTGGTTTTGCATTTTTTTCATGTGTGTCCTGTCCAACCCGGGAGCCTGGGGAACAGCAGGGTTTGGGGAGGGGTGATCACTTGACCCAGCAGTGAAAAACAAGATTTGAGTGCAATTAACAGCTCAGTTTGCTGTCTGTGGTTACTTCTATTTATTGATTAATTGGGTGTGACTGCCTGGTGGAGTTCCCAGATTTTGGGGAGGAAGAGATCTTGGAGTAAAAAACAGGGATAGAGATTGAATATCTCAAAGCCTAAAGGAACCTGGAGGATCCTTGTTTCACACTGCAGGACACCACCATGGGAAGATGCACCCATGGAAGCCATTGGCCAGCAGTTCCCATGTTCCCCAGGTTTCCAAACAAAAATTTCTTTGCAAGCAGAAAATATCCCCTCAGAGGAAATATTTCCCCACAACAGTTGATGGAAACCTCTTAGCCATGTCCAAAATCCAGGGCAGATTTTCCAGTGGTGTCCATGGACCAGTTTGGACAGGCTGGAGAAAACTTCTCCAGGTCTCCAGAGTGGAAACTCACCAGGTAACTCCTGGTTTTCACCATGCCCTTGAACCTCAGCCTTTTCCACTCCAGCTAAACCCACACAGTTTGATTGCAAAGCTACCAAAAAAGGTGATGTTTGTCCACTCAACCAAAATCCCTCCAGTGCTCCATGACTTTGTGCACATGGGGTGGAAAGGGGACACAGCCAAGAGACTTTACTGGAAGTTTCCTTGGATTTTTATCCCACTGACAAGAGATTAAACATCCTTTGTGGTGTCCCAGAAAAGGCCTGGAGCTCCTGGATCACAGCTAAAGGAAGACAAGAGCTTTGCAGGGATCTCATCCAAGGTCTTTTTTCCCAAAGCAAAACAAGAATATTCTCTGGAAGCATTGAAGGCTTTTGCAAAGAGAAATAAAAGTTTCCAGCTTGGTTTGGTTGGAGCCAAACCTGTGTCCTCATCCAGTGGGTGAGGGGCAAGGGTTAGGAGGGAAAAGTGCTTGGCTCTGGAGGAAAAAAGCCTCAGGCGAAGGAGAAATCAAATGAGAAATCATTTTTAAAAATCCAAAAGGAAGTTTCAGACCCCTCTTCATGATTCGTGCCTGCAGTGTTATTTGCCAGAAATTATTCAAAATGACTCTTCTGGCCCATGCTGCTCTTCCCCACTTCTGGAATTCCCAAGTGTCCTGCTCCTCTGAGCATCCTGGGGACCCCCAGCACCCACCTTGCTCCAGAACCAAAATAACCCAGGACAAATCCCTCTCTGGCAGCTCCATAAGGAGAAAAACAGGGCACCCTTGTTTTCAGTATCTATTCAGTGCCTTAAAAGAGCAGGAAATTTGGGCCATTTGCTTTATCCATTGTATCTTCTGTTATTCATCAATTTTGGAAAACAGCCTCTAAAATTGTTTCCGGCTCTCCTTTCCCATGTAAATCACTCCAAGGTTCTGTGTTTTTGTCTTCAAAAAAAAAAAAAAAAAAAAAAAAAGAAAAAGGAAAGAAAAAATAGCCAAACATTCTGTTGTCCACAGCAATTCAGCAATTTTTTTTTTTCACTTCATTCCAATTTAGCAACTCGGTGGAGCTCCCCTTTCCCTAAAAGCCTGGAAACAGAGGAAGCAGTTCCTGCCTGCGGCTGCACGCAAGCAGCAAATGAGCAAATGCCACAGCTGAATGCTGCTTTCCTGTCCCCTCTGTCCCCTCTGTCCCCTTTGCCTGTCCCTGCAGCCCCCACCCCGGGAATAAGGGATAATCCCCATCCTGCAGGGCTCTCCAAGTGCTGACTCTGCTCCAGCCCCTGGAGGATGGAAAAGGTTCTCTGCAGCCAGGCTGTGATGCTGCACTTTGGGAGTTCAAGGTATTAAAATGTTTGGGAGAAAATTGGGATTTTGGGGTTTTTTTTTTTTCCCCTATGTTTCTAGGTTTGGGAGGAGATGTGGAAAGGCAAATAGAATGGGATGTGACCAGGTTATGGTCACATGAAACACAAGACACACATGAAACCCTGGCTTGGATATTCCCTGAGGGAAGAGCAGGAATGGACCAGGTTTAACTGGGAATCCCTTTGGTTTTCCAGCAGGGTCCTGCCCTGCTGATCCCACGTGGATCAACACATGGATATTTCAGGGGACACTTCACTTGCTGTTTCTCTCCAGGACCCAACTTCAAGACTCATCTAAAACGAATATCTCTATATATATGTGTGTGTGTGTGTGTGTGTGTGTGTGTGTGTGTATATGTATATATTTGGGAGGTTTAGGCTCCATTTAAATTAGATTTTGGGAAGAAATCCGTCCCTGTGAGGGTGGGAGGCCCTGGCACAGGTGCCCAGAGCAGCTGTGGCTGCTCCTGGATGCCTGGCAGTGCCCAAGGCCAGGCTGGACATCGCTTGGAGCAGCCTGGGACAGTGGGAGGTGTCCCTGCCCATGGGATTGGATGAGCTTTAAGCTCCCTACCAGTCCAAACCATTCCATGATTTTATTATTTATCTGCACCCGTTTCCCTTAACAACATGCAAGAAGACCCCCAATGCATCCCTGAGGAGCCTGGGCCTCCTCTGACCCTTCCCAAAAGGATCAGAAGGAAGCTGGAATGATCTCAGGAAGTGCAGAGTCGGACCAGCCAGTTTCCAGCAGGTTCACACACAGAGGAGGGGGAAAAAAATAATAAAAAATATCAAAGCAAAAAGAAATATTCATGTTGCAGCTCTTGCTTCTGGAAATCCCCCGTTTGACCCAGAGTGAGCCAGAGGAATTATTGACCTTGGAATTATGACGGGAATGCTGTGTGACACAAAAGGAGAGCAGAGCAGCCTGGCTGCAGCCTGGAGCACTGGGATGAGCCAGGAGCTGAGGAGCTCACAGCTCCAACCCTGCTGCAAACGCAGAGGGCGTGTGGGAAGAGAGCTCTGCTGTATTCCAGCAGGAAGGTAAATAAATGCAGGGAAAACAGCTCCTCAGTGGCTGCACCCTGCATGGAAGGAGCCCATCAAACCCAGCAGCACTGCAATGGGCAAGAAACAGGTTGCCTGAATAGCTCAGCAGAGTATTCCCATTTTAATTCCCATTTTTGAGGAAGCTCATCCAATGCCTCCTGCCTCAAAGCAAGCAGAGAAAGAAAATCCAGTTAAATGTATTTTGGCCAGGAAAAGTTTCTCAATAAAATATCCTGGCAAAGCCAAGCTTGTTTTTGGACCAAGCTGACCCATCTAAGGAGGTGTGGAAGTGTGTAATTAACTAATTATTTGATATCAGAGTTGTTGGCACTCTGGGAAGATAAGTAGGGAAGGAAGGTGGATTTTGGTCGCTGTCAGGAGAGAAAGGTCAGATCCTGAAAGCTCATCCCACTCTGGGAATCCAGTTATGGGAATGTGGTCCAGCCAGGCACACCATTCTCTGGGTTTGGAATCCTTTGCCAGGCACCGACCCTTCCTTCCCTTAGACTGAAAAATCCCCTCTCTTCCTGGAACAAGAGAAAATTTTGAGGAAATTGCAAAGATTTTTTTCCTTAATTAATTTCTTTGGTTGCCAAGGGGAAAATCCAAATGCTACATCCAAGTCAGACCTTGGGAAGTTTTATTATTGATTTATCCTGAAGTTATCACTGTCCCTTCTGATCCTCAGCAGTGCCCAAAGCATGAAGATGGAACATGAATTTTACTGGGAAATCCCCCTGATTACAGCCATGCTGGAATAAGGCAGGGATGAGAGGGTTGGATTGTTCAGCTTGGAGAAGAAAAGGCACTGAGGAGAGCTCGGAGCCCCTTCCAGTGCCTAAAGGGGCTCCAAAATAGCTGGAGAGGGACTTTGCAAAAAGACCTGGAGAGACAGGACAAGGGGGAATGGCTTCCCGCTGGCACAGGGCAGGGCTGGGTGGATATTGAGAAGGAATATGGATGTTGGGAACTAGATCAGCTTAAAATCTCTTCCAAACCACTCCATGATTCTGTGACTAAGGGAATGAAGCCAGACCCAGCTGAGGAGTTGATTTTGAGATTTTGACATTTCCCGCAGCACGGTTTTTATTCACCTCCCAATTTCCCAGGAAAAGCAGAGGTGGGCTGCATACTTTGCACTGATAAGGGCAAAAAGGAGTCCCTACAGCCCCAGCCTGACCTCGGCAGTGGTGTCTCACTTCTACCTTCTCCTAGAGGATCTGTGCCTGTTGCAATTGCCCTCCTGGTGTTTTCTGCGCCTCCTCCGCTCCAACCCCGGCCTCCTTCCGAGCAGGAGCGGGAGATAAGCGCTTAATGAGTGAGCAGAGCACATAATTTCCCTGCAAGAAGCATCTCTCTGGGTTCCTGCCAGATTCTGAGCCTCTCCCCCGTGCAGACCGCCCTGGCAGGCAGGAATTATCAGGGGATTGCAGGAACTTCCCAACGGACGGGTAAACCCGCAGCTTTCCACTCCTAAACCGACCTTGGGGGATTTTTTAGCGGGGGGAAAAAGCCTGGCAGTCCCACTTTGGAGCTTTGGGACACCCAGAAAAAAGGAATCCCTGGAGTTTAGGGAGCTGGGTTTGTTAATAGTTGGAGCAGAGGAAGGCTTGGCCTCCGTTCCTTAGGTCACAGTGACAGCAGAGGAAATCTGGCAGGGCCACGCTGAGGGATGGAGATTGCTCTCCAGGGTGACTCCAAAAGGCAATAAAAAGAGAAGACAATAAGGAGAGAGATAATAAAAACCCTCCAAGCTTTTGATTTTCTCCCAGCAATGCCAGGCTTTTCAGGAAGGCCTAATGTTTGCCTACAGATTTACTGTCCCCCAGGCACAGGGGGCAAAGGGACAGAGGTGACGTGACTTGGCAGCTCCAGCCAGGGATTTGCATCCAGCTGAGCAAAATTGGTGGCCGGATAGAAATGGGGTCAGAATTATCTTTCCCCAGAAGAGCTCTGAAAAAGGAGCAGGACCTTAAATCAGAATTATTCCTGCTGGGGGCAGCTTTTTCTCCCTACAACAAACACCAGCTTCTTCTGACAGGAATAGGAAAGGCCCTGGACAAACAATGTCACAACCTCAGGGCATGCAGTCACCAGGAATCCTTGGGATGGGGAAAAGCTGAGGGTGGCTATTCCAGGGGCCAAAAGCAGCTCCAGTTGTTCTCCTTGGCCTCCACCTCAGCAGACTCTCGGTCCTTGATGCAGCCACCACCCAGAGCTCAGCTCAGTCCCACGAGCTGAGCAAACAAAGAGGGTAAAAAACCTAAATCCAAAATCATCACAGAGCCTTGAGGACCATCTGTCCTGGAGGAGGGCTTGGCTGGTCCCGTGGGGAAGTCCTTAGGGATGAACCAGGGTGGTGGGATCTGATTCTCACCCATCCATGAAAGCCCACCCAGACTGAGCCCTGGGTGAGGGAGGATGAGCAGGTGCAGCCAAACCTGGACAATGAATTCCTCTCACCTTTCCCAGCCCTGGCTCTCCAAACCTGGGTGCTGGACATTCCCAAGGGATGCTCCTGGAGGAGAACCAAGCTTGTGACCCAAATCCTTTGCTGATGATGCTCCAAGGACAGCAATGGGAAGGGATGGGCTGGGGAATGGGATGTGGAAAAAAGAAAAAACACCTTCTGAGAGGAGATTGGAGGTTTGTTTTCACACTTCACTTTCTCTTCTTTCTTCCCCTTGATACAGGAATGCCTAAGTAGATATATTGGAAACCACTGGAATGTTTTCTTCCAGGGCAATGGAAATATTATGCTGAAATTAAAGAATTATGGAATTCCATTAACAATATGAAAGGAGAAGGCTCAACTCATTCTTTTTAAAATTCTCCTCTTGATATAATTTGTTGAAACAAAGGTCTTCTCCTTCCTGAGAAGGATTTGATTGCAGCAAAGCCATTTCCTATGGAAAGCTGCTCTGCCTGGCTAACTCTCCTGGCTAAATTCCACTTTTTTTAGTTAGCCAGGCAGAGCAGCTTTCCATTAGATCCCATTAGATCCCATTAGATCCCATTAGATTCCATTAGTCCCAGGGATCATGGAATTACATGGACAATGGCCATGGTCATGGCTGGTGGTGAAAACACAGCACATGGAGCACCCAAGATGCTCATTACTGACTGCCCTGGGGGGAAACCCCTCCATGAGCTAAAAAATCAAACATTTATCCCCATTAAGGGGAGGATAATATATAAATATTATATATATTTATATATAAATAAATACATTCTTAGTTTTATGCCTTTTATTGGGTTTTTTTTGGTCATTTTAGTTGTGTTTTTTTTTTTTTTTCAGTGCTCTCCAACCACTAACTCTACCTCAAAAGCCAAAATCCATGACCATGTTTTGGATGCCCCCAGTGAGGTGACTCCATATCATTCACACACTTCATAAACACTGCCAGAAACGCCTGGATAGTGGGAAAATCCTAAAAAAAAAAAAAAAAAACCCAAGCAAAACTAAAAATCCATGCCTTTTAGCCATGGATGTGTGGAAAAACACATTAATCTTGCAGAACACGGCCAGCAGACAGGAGCCAAAAGGTTGCCACCGGGGTGTGGTGAAGGGGAGACATTTCCATGCTATTGCTCAGCAGGTCACAGCAACAGGATGCTGATAACATCCTGCAAACTTCCTCCCTCAGCTGGCCTGGAAAAAAAACAAAAAAAAATCCCGAAAATGAGGGCCCTGAGGCACATCATGAGCAGCCAGCCATTCACAAATGCACCTTCTGGGAATGGAGTGTTCCAGGGCAGGCTGGGGATGTGGAGCTTTTCACTGGTTGTAAAGGGGGCAAGTGGGAAGGAAGGAAAATAGGGGGAAAACAGGGGGAAAAGGAAAAAAAAAAGGGGGGGGGGAAAGGGAAAATAGGGGAAAAAAAAAAAAGGGAAAACTAGGCAGAGCTCCATGGCCAGCAGGACTTTGGGGTGATGGCTCAGGGATCACAGTGCTGGCACAGCCGTTCCTTTTATTGTTCCAGATGGATTTTACACAGAAAAGAGGTTTTCTAATAGCTGGGTTTCCACCTTTTCCTCGTCCTTAAGAGCTCAGAGATGTTCAGAGTTATCCTCTCAACCACACAGAGATAAATCCAGAGGAAGGCAAAGCAACAGGAGAGGATTTCTCCCTGAAAAGGGAGGAGATTCCACCACATCCAACGCCTTTAAAATCCATAAAATTAATTCAATTCAAGCTTTGACAGAGATGAGCAGGATTTCTGCAGTGCACTCGGGCTCGTGACAGGGGGCAGCAAGAAGAAAATTGTCTGCCCAGAGCACTGAGGGATTTCTTTTCCCCTTTTGCAAAGGAAAACACAAAGAGAGGCTCAGAAAGAGAAGCGAAACCTGCCTGCGAAGAAAAATGGCCGAGAATAAAAATCTAAAAAAAAAATAAATACTCTAAATATATCTTGGTTTGAGCAAAATAATTTCCTCCAACAAGGTCACTGAATTCCAATTCACTGCAGTCATGACACTCACTTGATTCTCTGGGAGGGTGGGACAGGGAGCTCTGTGAGGCACCAGGGGCATCCCCAGAGCCCAGCGAAGGGGATTTTGCCTCTGAACAAGACTCAGTTCCCCCAGACCCATTTCCAACCATTTCTTCTCTGTTTTTAACCCTCACCCCCGACCCAGAAAGGGAGAGGTTCCTCAGGAGGATGGGGGACAGCACTGGTGAGGGGATTTCTTCTGCTCTGAGCAGTGTCACCAGTGCTGGGCCAGGTTCAGCCACAAACCTGAGCTGTGGGGACACCAAACATGCCACAAACACAAGGAAAATGCAGTCCCACCCCTTAATAGCCTCAATTCTGCTGAAGAGGATGAAAACTGTGGAATTATAGAAGGGTTTGGATTGGAGGGGACCTTCAAACTCATCCAGTTCCACCCCTGCCATGGCAGGGACAGCTTCCACCATCCCAGGTGGCTCCAAGCCCTGTCCAGCCTGGCCTTGGACACTGCCAGGGATCCAGGGGCAGCCACGGCTGCTCTGGGAATTCCATCCCAGTCCAGGAATTCCTTCCCAACGTCCCATCTAAACTCACTCCGAAGCCATTCCCACTCTTGCACAGCAGCTCAGAGCCCCATCCTCCCACTAAAGCACCAGCTCGGGGTCTCTGCCGCTGAACTTCCAGCCCCAGGCAATGTGATTGTTCCCGAAAAAAAAAGGGGGAACAGCTGGGGACAGCGTCCCCGTGCTTATCTGCCATCCCCAATTAACACCTTTGAGCGGCCGCCAGCCGCGCGGTGGGAAGGCAGCTCCGCTCTGAAGTCCGCTCCTCGCAGCAGAGGGAGCCTGTCAGCCCCTGGCCGCCCCCCCTGCCCCCCTTATCTCCCCCCGGAGCTTTCCTGTTTACATTTCCCATTAGAGCCCTGTAATTAATGCGCTGACTGCTTGAGAATGGTGCTGGACGTCCCTCGGGATGAGCAGCATCCCCCACACCTGGAGATGCCAGCAGAGATTTGGGGTGACTCACCCCCCCCACCCCAGAAGGCTGAGCATGGATTTGCCTGGTTTTGTTGCCAGGGAAGGAGCAGCCCAAAATGCAGAGGGGGATCTGTTAGGATGGCTGCAGGACTTATTATTCCTCGTTTATGTTCCTAAATTAGGAAATTCCAAAATAATAATTCCTAAATTATTATTTTGCAATTTATTATTCCTAATAGATAATCTGCAAACAAACATATTTCCCGTGCTGGGGGTGCAGTTTTGGCTGCACATCCCAAAACTCCAGCTCCAGGCAGCCTCGGCACAAGGGGAGCAGCCTTGGACTGTTTTGTGGGCGCTGTAAAACCTGGCACAGGGAGACTCCCTGATCCTTAAAAGGGATCTTTTAATCCCTCAGGAGCTGCAGTTAACACCCAGCATGCAAGTATTTGCACCCCTGCATGGCACAGTGCTGCTTTTCCCAGAAAAATGCTCAAATTCTCCCCGTTTCCCCTCATTTTCCCCCATTTTACCCTGCAGCAAATAGAAAAGTCCAAGCACTCAGGCACAGCTGTTGTGTCTGTCCAGTCCCAGGGTGGGGAAGGGAGGATGGAGAAGTATTAAACACTCAATTTGTGCTTTTTGCACATTTTCTTCCATTCTTATTTCCCAAACTATCCCTAATTCCCACCAAAACAGGCCACAAGGATTCCCAGATCTCCATCTAGGAGTGGGTCAGCCTCCAAAATCACCAGGCATTTTCTTGGAGAGAAGAAGAAAGAAAAACCTGCTGAGATTTTGCCATCAGGAGCAGACCCCCATGGCTCCATCCCGGCAGTTCAGACCCCAAAACCACCCAGTGCCATTCCCGGTGACGCCAGCGGGGGGAAAGCAGAGCCATAAACCCCATCCCTGCCCCGAGCTGGTGCAGATCCCTATCAGAATCAAAGCCCGCAGCTGCTGGATGTGTGGCAGGGAGCCTTTGGTGTTATATGGCACCCAGGGGAGCTGTGGCTGTCGCCTTTGCAGGGCTCAGGAATCCCGGGGGGTTTTTAGGGAGCTGCTGTGCCTGTCCACATCCACACCTCGGCAGCAGGGTGAGAGGTGCCGCATAAAAGAGCAGGGTGGGGCAGATGAGGATCTTCAAGGAGGGAAATTGGCAGGAGGGAGAAGTAAAAGGAGGGAAAGAGGGAGAAAAAAGGAAAAACAAAACAAAACCAAACCAAAACAAAAAAAAAAGAAAAAAAAAGGAAGCTTTGAAATTGAAGCCGTGGTTGGTCCCAGCTGGAGGTTGGGGACATGAGAAGGGAAGGGTGGCAGGGTGGGTTGGGCAGGGAAAAGGGAAAGGCAGCCCTGGGCTGGGGGTGGGGTTGTTGTTAACACCTTTTTGGGGTGCACACACAGAGATCACATCAGGCCCAGCAGAGACAGAGTGCTGGTGACTTCCAAGGAGGTGTCCTCAAGGAAAATCCATTTGGCTCCAGTGCCCCGGAGCTCTTCTGCTTAACTGATAACCCCAAAGCATCAATATTCACTTTATAATATGTGGCAGAAACACAGCGGAAATAAGCCCAAACCTGGAGGGAGGGGTAGAACATTTTAAGCTTCAGCATCCAGAAAACAGCAGAACTGCACTCTGGGTTTGGCCCACAACAGTGACTTTTGTACTACCTGAGATTACAGACATGCTCCTGCGCTGTCACTGCCCTGTGCTTCCCTCCAGCCCCATTGCTCCAGCACTTTCAGCTCATTTCTTTTTGCCTTTCATGCAATAAATCCTGCTCATCCTCAGAGTGTGACCAGCCCCTGCTGCCATTCCCGCATTTCTTGGCTGATCCCTCACCTGGGGTTCCTTTCCAGCTGCCATAAACCTGAAAAGAACCTTTTCCTTTGGAATCCTGTCAGCTGCTGGGCCAGAAGGGTTTGGAAGTGACCCTCTCCCTGCTCCTGTTCCACGTGTTCCCCAGCTGCAAGTTCTGCCTCCAGCAGCCCTGACCCCGAGCTGGATCCCCCTGGGCTCACTGGGGCTGTGGGAATTCACCTTTTTGCAAGGATGAGTGAGAGAATTGCAGGTCTTGTTTTGCCCTTTCCCTCCAGCAAAGCTCGCTGCCAGCTCTGCAGCAGCCTGAGCTCCTCTGGCTGGAAAAATCCTTCCCCTTGCTGCTGGGTTTGAGAAGGATATATAAATATAAATTAATAAAAATAAATATTCATTATTTAATTAAAGATTAATTTACTATTTATTATTAATTTATATACCAATTTATTATATAATTTATATTAATTTGTATTATAAATCATTTATATTATATATATATTATTTTTATATAATAAATATAAAATTATTTATAATATTTATTTATATTATAATTTATTATATTTATATATTATATTATATTATATTATATTATATTATATATATTTATTATATTATATTATATTATATTATATTATATTATATTATATATATTATATTATATTATAAATATTATATATTACAATTATATATTATAAAAGTAAATAAGATATATACATTATTATATATTATATTATATATTATATTATATATCGTTTATATAATTTATATTATATTAATTTTTATATTAATTATGTATTAATTTACATATTTATTTATATATTGATTTATTATTAATTTTTATATTCATTAATTAAAATTTTATTTTTCCCTCCCCCCACCCGGTTAAGAACCTTGAGGTCAGGCTGAGGGTGCTGGTAGCTCACTGCCCTGTGTGATTCCAGCCCCATTCCTCCTGCACATCCCCCTGCAGGAGCTGATTTAGGATGGCATCCAAAGCCTTTGGCTGTGCCAGGAGCAGCGGCTCGGCTGTGCCAAAGGAGGGGGCGAGGAGCAGGAGCGGGGCACGCTCAGGTGCTGCCCTGCCTCTGCTCTGGAGGGTGGAGGCATCCTTTGGTGTGCCAGCTCCGATTTCTCTGCGCTGGTTGCTAAGGGCAGCCTGGAGGAGCTGAGCTGCCGGCGAGCCCCTGAGGATGTGGGGAAATTATCCAGCTCGTTTGATGAAATCCTACCCTGGCTGGCGGAGGAAAAATCCGGCAGCACAACAAATCCTGCCTGGGGGCTCTGGGATTTGGATTAAAAACACGGCAGCCACTTGATGCAAAGAGCCAGCTCGGGATGAATTCAGGCTGCTGGTTCAGAGCTGCCCGCTCGTCTGCGTGCTGGCAGAGCCGGGATGGATGGGGAATTGTCGGTGTCATCGTCGGTGTCATTGTCGGTGTCATTCCATCCTCCTGGCCAGTGCATCGGGAATTGTCATCCCACCCTCTTGCCCCCCAGACCGGGAATTGTCACTGTCATTCCACCCTCCTGCCCCTGGATCGGAATTGTCGGTGCCATCCCACCTCCTGCCCCTGGACCGGGAATTGTCGCTGCCATCCCACCCTCCTGCCTCTGCCCCTCCATTGTCCCCAGGCAGCACCACCGGTGAAATGGCTCTGTTTAATCGAGCAGTGTGTGCATGAGGAGGGGAACCGGGAGATCCTCAAGGACCCCTCCAGCCCAAACCAGCCCAGAGTTCTGTGGGCACAGCGCTCAGAGCCGGGCCAGACCCAGGACTCGCTCCGGAGGCTCACTCCCAGCAGCTGGGTGTGTGTGGGGCAGCACCACAGACATCCACAGCACCAAAATGTGCACGGTGTGTTCAAACCAGCACTCAAATGTGCACAGCATCCTCGGAATGTGATGGAGAACACCAAAAATGTGCACAGCTCCTTCAGTGCATTCAACCAGCATCCAAAATGTGCACAGCACCCTTGGAATGTGATGGATAACACCCAAAATGTGCACAGCTCCCTCAGTGCATTCAAACCAGCATCCAAAACATAAACAGCACCCTTGGAACGTGCTGGAGAGCACCCAAAATGAACACAGCGCCCTTGGGACCTGCTGCAGGACGCCAAAATGTGCACAGCACCCTTGGAATGTGATGGAGAACACCCAAAATGTGCACAGCACCCTTGGAATGTGATGGAGAACACCCAAAATGTGCACAGCACCCTTGGGACCTGCTGCAGGACGCCCAAAATGTGCACAGCACCCTTGGAACGTGCTGGAGAGCGCCCAAAATGCACACAGCACCCCTGGAATGCAGTGGAGAGCACCAAAATGTGCACAGCTCCCTTGGAACCTGCTGCAGGACACCCAAAATGTGCACAGCACCCTTGGGACCTGCTGCAGGATGCCCAAAATGTGCACAGCGCCCTCAGTACATTCAAACCAGCGCCCAAAATCTGTACAGCACCCTTGGAACCTGCTGGAGAGGGTGCCGTGCACATTTTGGATGCTGATCCAAAATCCCACAGCACCCTTGGGACCTGCTGCAGGGCACCCAAAATGTGCACAGCACCCTCGGAAGCTGTTGCAGGGCACCCAAAATGTGCACAGCACCCCTGGAACGCACTGCAGAGCCCGCGGGATGCTCCCAGCCCTCTCAGCATCCCCGGCTGCGGGTGGCTCCGGCTCCGGCTCTCACTAGAGGGAGGCAGAGCCAAGAGAAGCCGCAGGAGGAGCTCTGCGGGCAGCCCGAGCTTCCCCAGCCGCCCGAGGCAGCCTCTGAGGATGGGCTGAGCTCCTGCTTCCTGCCCGAGGCGTTCCCCGGTGCTGGAGCTCCCCGGGATCGGAGCTGGGCTTGTCTGGCTCTGTTCTGGGCAGCTGGGATTCCCCTGAGTTCCGAAATCTCCCTCAAACCCCTCATCCCTCACATCCTCAAAGGCTGGAAAGTGCCAGCCCCATCACCCAGGGATGCTGGTGCACACCCTCACCCAGGATGAAAATCAGAACATTGAGGGCTGTCACCATCGCATTTTCTGGAAAAATCCCTTTGCCCAGGATTTTTCTCCTGGGAAGCTGAGAAACCTCAGAGAAAAAGGAAAACAATTCTTATCTCATTTGCTTCTCCTGTGTTTTGCTGCTTTGGAATGAGTTTTGACATTTTTTACCAACAGGTGATTGTTTGATTAGTTTAATGCGAATTGGTTTTACTTATTGGCCAATCAGGGTCAAGCTGTGTCAGACCCTGGAGGAGAAAGTCACGAGTTTTTCATTATCATCTTTTAGCCTTCTGTCTGTATCCTTTCTGTAGTCTTTAGTACAGCTTAGTATAGTATTCTTTAATATAATATAGATCATAAAATAATACATTAGCCTTATAAAATAATGAATTAGCCTTCTAAGAACGCAGAGTCAGATTCATCATTCCTTTCTGCCACGGGGGTCTCAGAAAACACCACAGAGGGGTTTGTCTCAATTCCTTCCCAAAATGGGTTTGATTTGGGATGTGCAGAGCTCCAGACTGGAATGAACCTGGTTTGGCAGAGCCCTGGCTCCATCTGATCTCATCTCCTTCCATTCCTGAAAATGCAGAGAAAAATCCCTGGGAATCAGCACCGAGGGGATTAAAGCAGGAATTCAAGTGCTTTGGGATACAGGTCATTGCTCACAGGTGCTTTAGAGCAATGCTTTATTTCCCCTAATTTTTATATTTTATTTTTATATTATATTTATTTTATATTTATATTTATTTATATAATTTTATTTATGCTTTTTATATTTTTATTTATATATTTATATCTAATATATATTTATATATTTATATTTATATTTTATCTTTATATTTATATTGATTTTATTTATATTTTAATATTTCCCCTTTTATTTCCCCTAAATTTTTTATAAAATTATGAATCTGTTACACCCAGGCAGTAAATTTGCTAATTGGCAGCCAGAGCAAGCAAGAATTGAGGAATAGGAGTGATAAATCCATTTTCCTGTAGCACCAGGACTTCCTGAAGGAAAAAAGAACTATGGAGCTGCTGGGAAGTGGCCCTTTAATGAAGGCAAAATGGGTAGAAAATCAGAAAATTGAGGGGCTTACCTCAATTCCTTCTGCAAATTTGGGATGGGTTTCAGCTGGGACATTACAGTTTGAAAAGCTTTATAAAGAGTTTTATTCATAGATAGACAGGTATTATGTTGAGGTATAAAATATATATGGATGGACATACAAAATCCAAAAATAAAATATAAATGTGACCATCCTCTCCAGGTTTTCAGGAACAAGGAGCAATTTTACAAACACAATCTCATTTCTGTGCTAAGATAATCAGAAACTTATTTGCCAGACTGGGCAACTTGTTACACATTTAATGATTAGATGATACTCAGAGGCATAAAGAATAAAAAGTTACAGAGACTTGGTGCAAAAGCCCTTTTTTAAGCAAAATCCTGAGTGTTTCTGAAGAAAAGCAGATATTTAAAAATCAATAGGAGTAGATGGTTCCACTTCCCCTCTGCCTTAGGGAAAGGAAGAGCCCAGGGAAGGAATAAGTTAAATTTTTAAGGAAGTCTGACAAAAGGTTCGATTTTGAAACTCCAGCGTGCCTTTTCTAGGCTGATTTAGGGGAAAAAGCAGAGTTTCTGCTTTCTCATTAGCACTCAGGGGGACATTTCTGCTGCTCAGCTGCCAGGGCTGCACCTCCTCCAGCTGAGACTTGTGCAGAATCCCTGCCAGAGCAGCTCCCTGGGGAAGGCACCTTTGGAGCTCCTCTAATCCAACATCCCTGCAGCTAACAGGGACATTTTCAACCACTTCAGGCTGCTCAAAGCCCTGCACAACCTGGCCTTGAAGGATTTTAGGGATGGAGCAGCCACCACCACTCTGAGCAATAAACACCAGAGTTTTTCCAGCCTTTTGGAATAATCTCCCTCCTTTTATCCAATTATTGTTTGCAGAAAGTGCCTGATCCCACCAATATTCCAGATATTTCCAGTGGTGCAGCCAGCACAGCTTTTACCTTCCCCAGTGATGCTCTGCCTTTCAACACACAGAATTTACAGCAGCCCAGGCTGTTATATAACCAAAAAAAGGTGATTTTACCCCCACTAAACCCAGCCCAAAGGGGGTGCACGGTCAGATTTTGTCAAACCCACACAGGCTGTGTTTGTCCCCAGCTCAGCAGCGCATCCCACAGAAAGAGGAAATGGTTTGGAGGCTGCAAATCTTTTTTTTTCTTTTTTTTTTTTTTTTTTGCAGATGAACTGAGTGTAAATTAAATGCTGACCAACAGGGAAGGAGTTTTGCACTGGGAGAAAGTTTAGCAGTGGTCAAGCAGTTCCCACGGGTGATTCTGTGCAGGAGGGGGATCAGCTGTGCTGCAGGGCACGAGGTTTGGGGGAGGAAATGCTGCTGCAGTGTTGCCTTGGGGTGCCCAGACAGCTTCAGAGCTGGGATTTAGTGCTGGAATAACCAGAACTGGGATTTTTCCCTTGGAGAGCAGCAGGGGATTCCTGCAAGCAGGCAGCTGAGCAGAGGTTTGAAGTTAAACCCTGTGCCTTGAATGCAGGGTCGAGATAATAATTTATTTTTAATCCAGAGCCTTGCCTGAATTGCACCTCAGATCAGGGGATTTGAAGTGAATTTTCTGGCTCTGAACACCCAGTATCAGTCCCTGTGGAGCACCAGGGCCCTGCCAGAGTGCCAGCACTGCTCATGTGGCCAGGTTTGCTTTGGTGAAGGAGGAGGACACTGAGAGGCAGCACCCCAGGGGTGTCCCCAGGCAGCTGTCCCAGGGCTGCTCCCATTCCCTGTGGGATGGAGAAGGGAAGGGAGCTCATCCCAACACCCCCCTCATCAGCTGCCCAACAATTTATTTATTTATCTATCAGCTCACACAGACACTTCTCTGCTTTTCCAAGCAGGAAACCCCCAAGGAGGGGAAGAGAGCAGAGCACAGGGGACACCACCATCCTCAGATTCTGTGGTTTTATGAAAAGGGAGCCTTGGAGATTTGAGGATAATTCCCCAGGTCCCTGCTGGGACCTTCCCTGAGGATGGGCTCTGCCAGCAATCCCCTCCCCAGCTGCCCTAGAGCAGTCCCTACTCCACCAGAAAGGATTTCTGGACTCCCACTTATCTCCCTCCAGCTCCAGGATCAGGGAATTTATGCTCCATTGCAAGTCTTAAAGAAAATCTGCCAGCAGCCATTAACTCTGATAAGGCTCCCCCCGGGCTCAGGCAGCTCTGGCTCAGGAACAGCCTCCTCCAAGCGTTTCCAAGAGATGCAGAGCACATTTCAAACAAAATCCAGGGAATTTGCTGCCCTACCAGCTGCTGGAAGCAAAAAGGAACAAGCAGCTGGCTCAGCAAACACCTCCAGCCCTTGTAGGTTACAGCCCCACATGAGCTGCTCCAACCACTGAAGCATCAGGGACAAAAAATAAATAATCATGCTGCAGCAAGAGCATTTCCTCTCCTCTGCTCCTAATTAGCCTCGTTAACCACAGCAAGGTGCGCTGTGCTGAATTTAAAGGGTTTGTGCTTAAATAGGTGTGTGGGAGAGGTGTCTGTATAAAGGTGAGCATTGTTTGCTGAGTAAGTAATGGAAATTGGATTTTAAAAGCTGTTTTAGGAGCAGGGCTGGTGCTGTTGTAGGTACACGGAATAATTCTACTAATTGACTATGATTTCTAGAGGTAACAATACAGAAATACAAAATAAACCTTTCAAAAAAGATCCCTAGGAGAGCCACAGCAGAGAAGTATGTTTGCTGAGGGGACTTTGCTGTTTCCATTCCAGGCAGAAAATTTGTGAGGGCCAAAAACGATCCCCAACGTGGGAGGGACCAGCTGGAAAACCATCAAAGCCCAGGTCCCTGGTGCTGGGATGTCTCTGACCGTGTTCTCTGTGACAAAAACTTGCAGCAGTATTTAGAAATTATTAATAGAAATTATTCCCAGATTTATTGTTTGGTATTACCAGAGACAACAAATAAGCTCAGGGGGGAAAAAGAGGTTGGACTTTTAATCTCCAGAGGTTCCTCTCAACCCTAAAATTCTGTGAGTTTATGAAAAGGGAGCCTTGGAGAGGTGAGCTGAGATAATTCCCCCATCCCTGAGGATGGGGTCTGCCAGCCCCTGTCAGGATGTGACCCAGGTGCATCAGCAAGGTTTCCTCAGAGCTGCAGAGCTTCCCTGCAGCAGCAGCAGTGACTTGCACTTAAAAAAAAAATCAGTTTCGCGTCCCTCCAAGGCAGCCAAATCCCCCTGGCTGGGAAAGAAGTGCCCGCGGGTTTCAGGGTCCCTGATGGAGGGAAAAGCTGCGGCTTTTCTGCGCTTGGAGAAGCGATTTTGGGGAGTTTTCAAGGCAGAGGCAGCTGGGTGCGAGCAGCCACTGGGTGGCAATCGCCATCCGGCTGCGTCCCGGCACCGCCGAGCATCCCTCCCTTCACCCCGCATGCAAATATGGGAACATCTGGCAGCGAGGACTTGTAAAGATAGCCCTCAGCTAAGCAAATGCAGGAACAGGGGTTCAACCAAGCTGTCATGTAGTTAAAGCGCTTTTTTTTTTTTAATATAATTATGCTTTTTTTTTCCCCTCCAATGCTCATTTGCCTGTTGTTGTTCGCCCCGCTGCATCTTGCTGGGTTTTATGGGCTGTCTGCAGGGGCTGTGGGGTGGCACAGTGTCACAGAGCTGTGGAATTGGGTTGGAAGGGTCTCTAAACCCCATCCACTCCCAACTCTGCGCCACAGGCAGGGACATCTCCCACCAGACCACGCTGCTCTGAGCCCCATCCATACCCATCTTCATCCTGTGCTCCTTGTCATTTGAATTATCCTTAAAACTCCTGATTTGCTCTCCCTGGCTGTTTTGGGTAGGGTTGGGTGCATTTGCCAGCATCTTGGGGCACTCAGGCAATGGTCAGGAGGCTGCTCTGAAACGCAGCCAAAGCTTTTGTGCAATTCCTCCTCGCTCTCTGCAGGCTGGTTTGGGGTTAGGGCTGGAGGACTGGGAAGGAAATGTGTGGTCTGGGAGTCTGGAGCCTGCTTGGGGTGGGATTCTCTGAGCTCCTGCAGCCCTGTGCGTCCCTGGCCTCTGCTCACAGCCAGGGCAGTGGGACATCAGCACAGTCCTGGCCCAGGGAGGAATTCTGAGCACAAGGGAATATCTGAAACACCCGGGGAGCTCCAGCTGTGCTTCCAGCAAGTTTTGTCCCTTATCCTGCAGAACAGCCCAGTGTAGCCTCAAACTCTGGTGATTCAATCCTAACTCAGCAAGAGGCAAAACACCACACAGACCATTCCTTGGGCTGGCTCTGCCCAGGTCTCCACTGCAGCTTCCAGAGCTGCTTCACCACCAGTGTTCCCCTCAACCACAGTGACAACAGACCTGCAACCACTGCCTTCATCCCTGAACCACAGTGACAACAGACCTGCAACCACCTGAACCACACCGACGACAAACCTTCATCACCACCTTCATCCCTGAACCACACCAACAAAAAACCTTCACCACCACCTTCATCCCTGAACCACATCGATGACAAACCTTCATCACCACCTTCATCCTTGAACCACACCAACAAAAAAACCATCATCACCACCTTCATCCCTGAGCCACATCGATGACAAACCTTCACCACCACTTTCATCCCTGAACCACAGTTGTCACTGACATCTTTTATGAAAAATCCTTTCCTTAGGATTTTTCCTCCTGACAAGCTGAGAGGCCTCAGGAACAAAATGCAAACATTGATTATCTGCAGCTGTGGAATGCAACAGGTGCATCTGGGATTGGTCTCATGTGGTTGTTTCTAATTAATGGCCAATCACAGCCCAGCTGGCTCGGACTCTGTCCGAGCCACAAGCCTTTGTTATCATTCTTTCTTTTTCTATTCTTAGCCAGCCTTCTGATGAAATCCTTTCTTCTATTCTTTTAGTATAGTTTTAATATAATATATATCATGAAATAATAAATCAGCCTTCTGAAACATGGAGTCAGATTCTTGTCTCTTCCCTCATCCTCAGACCCCTGTGAACACCACCACACTCAGTGACAACAAACCTTCACCACCACCTTCATCCCTGAACCACATCAATGACAAAGCTTCGCCCCTGAACCCCATTGACAACAAACCTTCACCACCACCTTCCTTTATCCCTGCCTCACACAGATACCTCAACCAGACCTGGGATTGTGCAGCCAAGGCTGGGTTTGGAGAGCCCAAGATGTGGGTTGGTGGCCATGGAGAACACCCCAGAGCAGACACTCAGAGCCACCTCTTCCCCCTGTCCCCAAACCACTGCCCAGGGGGAAGGAGGCGAAGGGGCAGCATCACTGGGGTGATGGCAGTGAGTAAGAGGCTGTGGTTCCCCTGGGTTTGTGGGGCCAAGCACCATGGCTGCGATGCTGCGATAGGTCCTGGGAGCCGCCACTGTGGTCAGCACTGCAGAAATAGTGCAGTGGAGCAGGCAGAGAAATTACAGTGGGTGCTGGAGTGAGGAGAACCAAGGAACTGCTGCCACAGGACAGCTCGAGGTACCTGGGGCTGGGGCAGAGGAAGGGGCATGGTGGGACAGGGAGGATGGGGTGGTGGTGCTGGTCAGCTCCGGGGTTGCTGGTGCTTATCTGAAATGGGGAAAAGGGGAGACTGGAAGGAAGGATGGATGTGAGGAGGAATTGGGAGGAAAGTTGAAGAAAGGAATGAACAGAGCAAGGTGAGACTTGTTTGCAGTCACCTGCAAGGTGCATCTCTGTGGGCTTGGATGGACTTGCCAAAGGAGCCAGCAATGGACTCGATGCTGCCTGGAGCATCCAGTGAGGGGGCACCAAGAGCCCACTCCAGTTCAGGGAAAGAACCACAGGCTGCCAGCATCACTTCTTCTGGGAGGTGTTGAAGCAAACCTCCCCCAGCATGGCAGCCAGGCTGCCTCATTCCTCAGGCTGGGTTCACCTCTCCTGGTCACAGGTGGCCCTGCTGCCACCCTGAGCACACAAGCAAAGCACGTGTTTGTCATCACCTCGTGGCAAGAGCCTGTTTCCAACTCCAAGAACGACATTAACCATAAAACCATCTTGTTCTTATTGGATGAAGGCACTAAGTAAAGGATTTACATAGGTGTGGCATTCCCAGAAGGGGTGAGGCAAACATCTCCTCTCTCTGTGCTCATGTACACAAATGCCCTAAATCAGCTGTCACATTTCTCATGCTAAGTGTTAAGAGAAAAATATCTCTACAGCTTACAAGAACTTTGCTGGTGACCAACATCTGCTCCCAAAGAATGGCTGCCAAAGTTTCCAGGAAACCCTCCAAGCATTTTTTTATCTTATTTACTCAGTGTTGTAACTCAGTGCTAGTGACAGTTTTGAGGAGAATGTCTCAAGGGATTAAAGCCCTGGTTTTAAAACCACGCAAATGATCTAACAAGGGTTAGGTGGAAGACACGTTCAGGCACAAAGGGACTTTGTCCTGCTGGATTTTCAGACATGGATCTGCAGATACTCAGCCACAACAAACTGTTGCTCAGGCTCTCCTAACCTAGAGGATGACAGAGGTTAATTGCAGGTCTGGCTTCTGGCCAACTGGGCCTCCAGTTGTTCCATCTCCAGATGTTACCTCTGGTAACATCAGCTGCTCATGGCTGGAGAGATGGCTTCACAGGAGGTGGGTACAATTGTTCTTCTCAACCAACCTGACCACCAGGTCCTTCTGTTAACCTCCAGGAGCTGCTATCTTGGTTGGCATCAGCTGGTTATGTATGCAGAGAGGTTTCACGGGAAGCAGGAGCTCTGTGTGGCCGTGCCCATGTGGAAGTGAGGGCCCTCCTGCAGTTTCATGCAGGTGGAACCAAGAGCTCGGGAGGCACCAGCACCGAAAGTCCTGTCTTGGTTTCAATGGTGAACCACATGGTTTTGTTGTATTGTTTTTATTCTCAGGCCCAAAAATTACTCCCATCTGGTTATTTCCCCCGAAACCATCGCGAACCGGCACTCAGCCAATCGGAGCGGGGCTCCTCGCCCAAAATTCCGTTCTTCCCTTTTATGGTCATGATCTGGTCTCTCCAAAGATAAAAAAAGGTAGGCACGGACCACGCCAAGATGCGGGCGGTTGGTTCCACATGACAGGTTGTCCCGTGACCCACTCCAGTCAGGCCACCGCAGGGCCAGAAAAGAGGAAAGAACCCAGTGGGTAGAAGGTGAGAATAACAGTTTTGGGCTCAAAAAAACAGAGAGCCA
The DNA here is from genome assembly GCA_019023105.1 of Diglossa brunneiventris. Taxonomy (NCBI): domain Eukaryota; kingdom Metazoa; phylum Chordata; class Aves; order Passeriformes; family Thraupidae; genus Diglossa; species Diglossa brunneiventris. Next base: position 2,488,586 of record CM032364.1, on the reverse strand, counting down.
ACAGACATCTGAGTTGGTGAGACACAGAGAGCTCTGGGGTTGAGGTGTCAGCCCCCCTGATCACCCCTGATAATGACCACACTAATTGGGGAGAGTTCTCGGGGCCCCTCCAACCACCTCTGCTAATGACCACACTAATTGGGGCCTGGAAACAGCACTGGGCACCATGACTGGGACTGGGTGTGGTTCTGGGGAGATTTTCAAGGCTTGGCCCAGAGCTGGGAACTTGTTGCTCTTGCTGTCCAACTGGTATGGGAGAAGAAATCTAACGGGGACAGCTTGATCCAACGAGGAAAGGGTTTTCCTCCTCCCAGCCGTGATCGTGGGAACTGGCAGACATTGATTTCTGTTCATGGGTTCACACTTCGATGGCATTTCCGGCCCTCAGCCTCAAAGGCCTTGGCATGCAACACCTCAGGCCCACCTGGGTCAATTCATGATCAAAGCCTGATCTGAGCCTTGTCTGCAAATTCAGTCTCGGCTGATGACAACAGAGGTCAAACCCCACCACCAAGAGCCAACCCAAACCTTCCCAGAATCAGAGGTGTTTGGATCTTCAGATGCTTTTTGAGCTCTTGCTGGTTCCCAACCAGGAGGTTGCACATCAGTGCCATCCTGCTCTCGAGAGGAGGCCGATAACCAACGAGCCAGCAAGGAAACCACTTTCACCCTCTGACCCTGAGCAGCCTCCCAGAGCTTTAGGAGCTCTGGGTTCTGACAGGATTTGCAATTATTTGCTCTTTTCAAGTAGGATGAGCTGCCAGAAGCAGTCGTGGAGGATCGGGGACCCAAATCCTGGTCTCTGACCAGGCAACTCCACCAGATCCCCATCCACCCACAAGAGCTCACCATGCAGCTGCCTCCTCCTGCCCTCCAAAAAATGCAGAACATTTCCCAAGCACAATCCCCTCGTCATAGTTTGTGACTTTCTTAATTCCATTCTCAGACAGAAAAAGAAACAAATTACTGGAAGAGGCAAAGCACCCTTAGAGCAACATTTGACTCCTGTCTGAGCCAATCCTTGATCTGGGGCAGCCCTGGAAGATAAACAGATAAACTCCCTGGAACGTGTTTATTCCCAGCCCCTCAGTGTGTTTCCTCATAGCGATCATATTTAAATCTCCTCTCCTGGCATGAGTGCATTCAAGTATTTGGTTAGAAGGCGGATTCATCTGTCAAGCAGGAAAAAAAAAGAGGTGGCATTGCTTAAAGAGGATTTCATGGAAGTCGTGCCTGGCCCAGGCTGAGTTTTTGTCACTTAAAAGCTCTGTAACCAAGACAGGAAATTTAGTATTAATGAGCAGGGGAGCAGTTCTGAGTTTCATCAGCCCTTCTAGGGCAGCACAGGCACCCCAAAGCTGCAGAGATCTCATTTCTCTCATGTGCTGCTACTGACAGTCCCATCATGTAAAATTAGAACATGGGAAGTTTCAGGAACAAATTCTCAAATGTGCTTCAGTTGCAAGAAGTAGAAGAAATTAATACCATGGGGAAAATTTCCTCCCAGGCTGAAACTCTTGCTTGATGAATGGAGAGAGAAATTCTCTGCCAAGTCATGGGCACCGAGAGGGGGGAAGGGTGGAGGAGGGCAAATATTTAATCTACTTTTAATCTCCAAAATTCTTGACTCAGACTTTCGTGGCTCTTCATACCAAGAGTGCAATTCCTGCTTTGCCAATTCCCCCTCGTTAAAGGGATGCAGTGACAGGAAAGGCAGGAACAGAAGGAGCATTTCTGGGCAGCCAAATCTGCAAAGCCTGGGTAATGCCACTGTATAAATTCATGAGCCCATTCCTCTGGGGAGCCAGGCTTTAGTGCCAAAAGATATTGCAGAATTACAGCAATCAGAAAACAATAAAGAGCTTGGGAAAACGCTGATGAGGGAAACCGGAGAAATTAGGGTAGTTAGAAAGACAAATGAGAAGGAATAAAACCCAGGTATTAAATAATTGGTGGGAGGCAGGAGGTAGATTAAGAGCTGTTTTCATGGCTTGGACCCCGAGCACAAGGAACCATTAGATGAAAGGAATAGATGGGAAATCAAACCCCCCCAAAGGGCAGCACTTGCTCTTGGCAGAGGTAATTAGAGCAGGGAGTTCAGGCTGAAGCCATCATTTGAAGAGGTTCACTTGAGCAGGGAGAGAGAATTCCGTGTGCTCTGCCATTAACAGCAACAAAAGCAGCTCTGAAAGGGCTTTCAGCCACCCAGTCCCCTCCTCTCTCGCTCTTTTCCTTGCAACATCTGCAGGGAAGCAGCTGCTGGACCACAAGGCTGAAGCAAGAGCCTGATGGAGCCTTGGCATTGGCCAAGAGAGACCTCAGCCACAGCAGGGACTGCTGACACCCACGGGAGGCTTCCCCCATAGCCTTGACCCACTCTGTCCTGGAGATATTTCAGACCAACCCCATTATTCATCATCCCTATGGATGACCTAAAGGCAGCAGATTTCTGGGAACCCAGCACTGTGACAGCTCATTAATGTTTAACTCCAGATTAGGGGTTTGCTGTTATCAGAGCACGGGGGAGGCAATATTGCCCTGAGCCCTGATAAGAGATAGCACATCCTACTCCAGGAGTTAAATAATCAGGGATTAAATAATCAGGGGTTAAAAACCACACCGGAGCTGATGGAGCATATGGCCTGACTGGCTCACTCTTTGCCTCATAATGATAAAATCCTATAAACCAAGGAAGAAAAGTGAGAGTCTCTTATTGCAGCAATGGTTAACAGGACCAGAGGGAAGCACAGGTGATTATTCACCCCTTTAGGACAAGTTGTACAATATTTGTTAATTTTTTTTTTCCCTGTAAATCTCCAGCTCCTGGAGTCCTGTCATTACATGAGAATATCACTCTTCCTTTTTTTGAGAAACAAGAACTGCCAAGGCTCCCTGAATGGAAGGACAAGACACAAAGGGGTATTTTTTGCAAAGACTGTGCCTTTTAACCTAATTTTTCTGGGTTCTCTTGGGGCTGACTTGTGGCTCTCTGGGACACCTTGATTTTTTTGCGCAATTCCTGACCTTGGCAAAAGCCCAGTGAGATGGTGCCCAGCAAGATAAAATAACGGAGGTGATTAATGCTGCCTCTTTAATTCTACTAAACTTTTTAAACAGCTTGACCTCAGCAGGCAGGAGCTCGAAAGTGAAAATAAAAGCCAGGACAAAGGTCACTTATTCCATGCTGGGAGGGGCAGAATTTGCTTGGCTTTCACAAATACTCTCCCAGAAGTTTTATGAATGACTTGTCGGATTTCTTGGTGATTCTCACGTCCCCAAACAGCCTCCAGCAGCTGGGACCAGTCCAGATCCAGCACTCAGGGATGCCAAAGTGGGACAGACACGTCAGGGGCATCCCCGTGCCTGCACCACAGATTGAAAATGGGATTTCCTCTCCACTTCATTGCAAAACTTCCAGATGAACAAGTATTTCTAAGGGAAGAAGGGAATGGATGCAATCCCTGCATTTCCAGCCTCTCAAGCTCTCCAAACATCAGGAGGTGACATTTGAAGGAGAACAACCCAAACACTGAGGACCTTGACATTCAAAGCTGCATTGCGGATGTCCTTCTCTAAACAGTATTTTTAGTTCAGGAGCAGCGGCTCCATCTGCTTCTTCCTCCTTTCCTATAAGTTAAATAAAACCCAAATTCCTGGAATCTCAGCTCCTCATTCAGCTGCAGTTTTAGAATCCCATCACGTTTGGATTTTTCTCCTTCTGGTCCCATCAGTTTGCTTTAATACTAAAGGCCAATCTTCCAGCAACCACAAGTACCTGGAATTTAGGATCTCATTTTCTCCTCTGTTATTCCCCTCTCTCCAATCAGCAAAACATTTTCCTTCACATGAGGAGAAAATGTCACGCCGTGCAGGGCTTCTATCACATCCTGAGGGCCAAAGGACACCTAAAACAGGGCTTTTTACAGGAGGTGACACTTTTTCAAGCTCATAACCCATGATAAAAAAATCACAAACATCTGTAGATGTGCCTGATGATATCCCAGCCTCTGCCCCATCTCCTGTGGGTTCCACCAGGTCTGCCTTGGAGACTGGCATTTTGTGGCATGTGCCTGATCTGGAGCAAGGCCACCTCACAGGTTTTGCCTTCATCTTCTGTGGGGTTTTTCTGTTCTTTGGAAGGTTTCAGGCAGAAATAGTGTTTCCTCAAGCCAAAAATAGGCTTTCAAATGTGTAATTATTTTCAGGGTGCCTGCAGAGAGAGAGAGAGCTGCTGTGAAAGCCATGGTGCACCAGGGACACATCCTTCCCCCACTGCTTTGGGCCAGCAAGTGGAAACACCAATAAATCAAAGGAAAAAAGGAAAAATTCATGGCAATTTTTGGGAATAACCCAAAAAACTCTCATTCCCCCTGGTGCAACTGTGCATACAAGATGCTAGAAGTCTGCTTAACTTTGAATTGAATTTTTTTGAGGCGCAGAAGCACCCTTGGACAGGAAACAGTCACTCCTTACACTTCCCACCCCTGCTGCTCTTTAGCAGGGTTTGACAGAGGGGTTTGCTCCCCCATCCAGGCAAAGCCAGGCAGAGGCCGAGCAGAGCCGTTTGAGCCCTTGCACAGGCCCTTCAGCCCGGCTGGGTTGTGTTTCCTTTCCCGGGAGGGCAGTGGAGGCAATGCCAAGAGCTCCCAACTGCAGTTGCACAACGCCAGGCCAGGGCCGGCTCCCAACCGTCAGCGCTCGGAGGCGGCAGCGGCGGCGGGAGGGGAGGACGTGCAAAGCCTTCTGTGCACCCCCCTCACCACCCCCCCGGCTCTTTTTATACTTTAGAGAAGTTGGGTTCATCCCTAAGTTCCTCTCCCACAGATTGTTCCTGTTGTTGTCGCTGCTCCGACCTCGCAGATCATGTGGCTCCTCGGGGTGACCTGGGCGCAGCCGAGCCGGTGCTGGGAGCTCCTGGTGCCTTGCTGGGGACACTGGCGACACTGGGGACACAGACAGAGGTCCCTGTGGCTCCACAGCCCCCTGCTTTTTGCCACCTCACCATCTCCTCCTTTCAGTTTTAGCTAACTTGTCACATATCTGTGGCTGAATGCTGTGGAGCTCTTGATGGTTTCACTGAGGTGCAGTGATTTTCCCAGCCGTCACAGCTGGATATTGCATGCAAAATTCACAATCTACTAAGATGATAAAACAGAGATAGATCTCGGCTTTGAGTCTGTGGGCTGTAAAAAATCATGGCAAGTAATCCATGTTTACTTGGTGTAGTTTTTTTTCTTTAAACTCTCTGTCATCTTCTCCTTCAAAAGTCAAAAAAACAAGGATTAGACAGAATTAAAACTTGGAGACAAATAGGATTCCAATTTATTACAATATCCAGGCTATACAGTTCAAGAATAATTTAACTATCCCTGTCAACATTTATTAAAACTGTAGAAAGCTTTTGAGCGACCGTCCATCCCTTTAGGGAACTCGCTCCTGCTTTAAGTTCCTAAATACAAAACTCTCTCTGTTCCTCTGCCACCTCTACCTTGGCAGCTGTGCCAGGGAGAACCTCTGCCTTCCAGCACCCCAAAAAGCTGTGCCCAAGCAGAGAGGAGGGATTTCGTTTTTGGGGAGCATCCCTTGAACACGCTTGGCAGGAAGGGCAGGGTCGTGGTTAAAGGTGAAGCTTTCCCTCCTGCTGCTGGGTATCTTCCAGATTTTATCTGCTGCATCCTGCCTGGGTTCAAATTCCCGGTGGTTTGGGTGCAATAAACCCTGATTTATTTGTGGGATCAGGTTTGCTGGAGGGCTCAGCCAGGAAACTGAGCTGCAGCCGTGCTTTGATGCACACCTGGGCATGGCCACCCCTCTTGGTCCCAGGGACTGCAGGGACACCGAGGTGGGGGCAGAAGGGACAGCAGCCATGGAATAAACCGAGCTCAAAGGGACCCACAAGGGTCAGCGCTCCAGACCCTGCTCTGGACAGCCCCAGCAGTCACTTCAGGTTCTTGAGAGCGTTTTCCAAACCCATGTCCCTGCTCCCAGGGCAGGCAGGGAGAGCTTTACACCCAGAGCAAGCACAGTCAGAGCTTTGCTGTGAAACAGGTGATTAACAGGTGATTAGGCAGCGGTGATTGATGAGGCAGATCCTTGGGATGGCTCTGGGACAACAGTTCCCTCCAGTGCTCTATTTGGAGCTGCTGGGCTTGGATGGACACTCAGGGGTCTTTTCCAAGGTTTCCAGTGCTGGTGGCCAGCGATGAATCCAATTCCCTTTGCCTCCCACCAGCTCCCAGGAGCACGGAGTGGATTTTAGCACAAAAATCTATTTTTACAGGGGAAAAAACCCCAAAGAGCAGAGCAGACAGTGAAGCATCCCACCCAAATCCATGCCCTGCAAACCAACAGGTGCAAACCAGCCCATCCCATCTAATATTTGAAATTTTCCATGCCAGTGACCACTTCCTGCATTAAGAGGATCGATTTTCAGCAGAATTCCTGCTGGAGAGAGCAGTCGGCGAGTCAAAGGAACAAACTTGGTTATTATATAAAACAGGATGAACAATAATGGTGAGACTCTGACCGTGCCCGTTGCATTTATGGCTGCAGCACGTGGGCAAGGGGGTCAAGGTGTGCAGGGAGGAGGGACAGAGCCAAATCAGCCCCAAATTGTGCAAAAAAACCACAGCAAAAGGGTGGTGGAGAGTTTTTTGCCATCTCCCAGTGATGCCTTGTGAAGGCTGAGTTAGAACAGAGGCTGGGCAGAGCTAAAGAATAAAGCAGGGATTTATTATTTATTAAAGGGATCTCCTCAGAGGATCCACCTTGGGCAGCACAAGAGCGCAGTCAGGGCTGCACCCAAGATGAACCAAAATGGTCCCAAAATGAACCCAAGATGAACCAAAATGGCCCCAAAATGCACGAGCGCTCCCGGGGTCTCTCCCTTGGATCAGTTCTGCTCCATTTGCATCTTGCAGTTCATTGTCCCATTCCAGCTTTAGCCCATGCAGTCCCACCCTGCTTGTTTTTCTCTCTCCAGCCCACGGTGTTTGTGCTCTTGGGGCTGAGATTTGGATCATTTGTCCTTGGTGCCCAGCTGGAGCAGGAATTGTTTTGTCTCCCTGCTCTGTGCACAGAGCTCACCATCCCCTGATGTGAAGCTCAGACCCACACACTAAAGCAGCACAGAATGTGAAAAATATAAAATCTAAACCCTGAGGCATCACCAGCCCCTAACTGAGCTATGGGAGGTGGTGATGGAGATCTGCTCCTGGTGCTGCAGAAGGCACCAGAAGCTCCAGCTGGGATTGTCACTGATGTCACAGCTGTGGGAATTTATGGCAGCAAAACCATGGAGAAGTCATGAAATCAGAAGTTTCAGCGTTTGGAGGAAGGGGCAGGGAGATGGCTCCCAGTGGAATGGCCTCTCCACTGAGCCCCTGAGGCTTTCCATGCTCAGAGCTGCAGAAAGCACATTCCAAAGGCCCTGTGGAGTTGCTTCCAGGCTGCCAGAACCCTCCCTCAGTGGGATTTTCTCTGCTTTCTCCACATTTTCCCTTAATAACACACATTTTGCCCATCTGGTTTTTGCAGGACCTTCCAGTGGGGAAAGAGCAGTGAGGATTTGGGGGAGTGATTTTCCACAGCCCTAAATCTTTCTCTGGAGAGAGGAGCTCTCTAAGGCAGGGCTGGATCCAGCCAGGAGCTCTGCCTGTGGAGGGATGGAGGATTGAATTCTTGATTTCAATCGTGGGGATTTAAATCCCCACCTTTTGAGGACTTGGAGCCACTTTCTGCCTTCACATCCCTGGCAGAGACAGGGATCTCCCAGGAGAGGATTCCCCATCACCCTCTGAGGGGGCTGGATCTGCAGAACAGGGGCACCACCTCCAGGAATTGGGGTTGATCCCCAATTCCAGGTTCCTCCATCACTCAGGACCATGGAAAATCACACCTGCTCGTGTATTTATATTTTTTTGTTATTTTTTTCCCCTCTAACAACAGCCTGTGGTTTTCCCAGTGACTCAACACAGGCTCTCAGCAGCTCTGCCAAGCTCGTGCCAGACTCAGCTCTCAGTCAATCAGCCCTAATTAACGCTGACTCTAATGGTTCTGTGCATTCTTCCTGTTCAGACAAAATTCCCACTGTTCACTTCCCAGGCTGTGCTTGTTGTTTCTAGCCAGATCCTTTCCCCTGTGAAGGGGAAATCCAGAAGGATTTGAAGCTCCTAATTTCAGAGATTTGCTTAGAAGTCATGTTTTTCACGCTGCTCTATTTATTACAAACAGAAAACCACATTTTTTTTCCCAAGCAAATACCAAGAATAAGCAGCTAAAAAAGAAATCAACACCCTGAACAAGTCCCTGTGATCTCAGCTCTGTGTTTTAGCAACACTGGAATTGGGATATTTGCATTTTGTAAAGGCGTGAGCAAAGTTTGTTAGCAGCAAAATAACTCCCAGGCTCCCTGTAAAACCCTCAGTACAAACATTCCCACTTCCAATGATCCAGAGGGTGGAATTTAAAGGAATCCACACCGAGAAATGTTTTTAGCCCCTGGAAGCACCAGGGAAATATTTAATACAGGTGGAGGGAGGGGTTTGGCTGGGGAAGGGCAGCAGGGAATGTGGGATTCATGGCAGACATCAAGGAATGCACATGGGGCTGTCCACAATGATGATCCACATAAATAGAGGGAAAACCCTCTGGATTTGTTATTGCTGAGCTTCATCTTGTCTGGAGGTGCCTGTGGAGGGTTTATGGGTTACAGGGGGGATGATTTAGGGATTATCATGGCCTGGAAGGGGGGTAGTGTATCATTTATGGAATGGTTTGGGTTGGAAATGGGCAAGTGTGGTTATTAATTGTTGTGGTGGTGTTGGGGTCACTAGGACAAGGTGAGAGATGAGAATTGAGTTCAAGTTCTTAGAGGGCTGATATGTTATGTTGTGTTATGTTATGTTATGTTACGTTTTATTATGTTATGTTATATTATGTTATGTTGTATAATATTATGTTATGTTATATTATATTATATTATATTATATTATATTATATTATATTATATTATATTATATTATATTATATTATATTATATTATATTATATTATATTATATTATATTATATTATATTATATTATATTATATTATATTATATTATATTATATTATATTATATTATATTACTGTACTAAAGAAAGAGAGAAAGGAGACATCAGAAGGCTCAAAAAGAATGATGATAAAAAACCCGTGACTGACCAGAATCCCAACACAGCTGGACTGGGATTGGTCATTAATTAAAAACAATTTACGTGGAACTAATCAAAGATGCACCTGTTGGTAAACAACCTTCAAACCACATTTCGAGCAATCAGATAATTATTGTTTCCGTTTCATTTCTGAGGCTTCTCAGCTTCTCAGGAGAAAAATCCTGGCAAAGGGATTTTTCATAAAACATCACAGTGACAGGCAAGGACACCTTCCCAGGCGATCTGAGAGCCCACAGGTTTGTTGGGAGCAGCTCAATGTCCCACCCAAACTGCCGGAGCAGGTCCAGAGGCACCAGGGTGATCAGAGGGATGGAGCAGCTCTGCCCTGGGGAAAAGATGGGAGAGCTGGGAGTGCTCAGCCTGGGAAAGGGAAGATTCAGGGTGGTTTCATTGGGGCCTGTAGGGAACCCACAGGAAAGATGAGAGGGAGGCAGAAAGAAGAGACTTTGGGCAAGAGCTCAGTGACAGGAGAGGGGGAATGGCCTCACACTGAGGGGACAGGATTAGGTGGAATTTTGGGAAGGAATTCTTCCCTGGGAGGGTGGGAGGTGCTGGCAAAGGTGCCCAGAGCAGCTGTGGCTGCCCCTGGATCCCTGGCAGTGCCCAAGGCCAGGCTGGACGTGGTTTGGAGCACCCTGGGACAGTGGAAGGTGTCCCTGCCATGGCAGGGATGGAATGAGATGAGATTTAAGATCCTTCCCATCCCAAACCAACCCATGGTTCATGATCCCACTCCCAGTGCTGCTCTGACTGTATCCCCTCCCCACCTCACTCTCAGACCCCCCTTTCTGGCCCAAAGCCACCCCAGAGCCAGCCCAAGTGGCATCTCAGTGCCCCTTGGTGCCCCACATCCCCCACCCCAGCAGCCCTCGCGTGTCCCGGCCGGGAAAGCGGTCGGAAAATGAAAATGAACTTTCCCTCAGCAGCAGAAACTCTGGGGTGAGGTTTGATTATTTTGGGTGGCAGCTGCAGCCAAGCGGAACCAGGCCTGGGCTGTCCCCACCTTCGAGCAGCACCCGCTGTGCTCTCACCCCTCTCTAGCGTGGTTCCTGCCCGCCCTGCCTGGGGGGGCTTTTGTCACTCAGCCCCGGCTGGGTGGCACGAGGGAGCTGCCCAAACACCACCAGCACCATGCCCTGACTCCCCTCAGCACCCCCAGGAAGATCAAGCACAAGGCACAGCCAGAAAAAGTCTTTATTTCCTTATAAGCTCCATCATTTCAACTCAAATCTCAGATTTTTTACCCCCCTCGCTGTGGCTTCTCGCATGCAAGGAGTGTTTTCTTGAGAAAGCCGTGGCTCAGGGGGGATTTTGGAGGGTGGGTGACCTGCCCTGAGCTGTCCCCACAGAGGGGTAGAATGGGGAAACGCTCCTGAGATGCTGCACCCAAACGTTGAGCCGGTTTTGGAAAGATTTTTTGAATTTTCTTTTCAGTTTTGCACTACCTTGCGGCTTCATGGGAAGTCCTCTTTGGGCACCGAGCATTTTCATTAAGGAACAAGAATCCTGTTTTTTTACAGCCCTTCCTCATCAGCCAAACCCAAAGGGAAGAAAGAAGATTATTACCCAGGAGACAACGAAAGTGGAGCCTTCCTAAATCTGGGCTCTGCAGCTCGTGGCTCCCTGCAAGAGCTGCAAAGAGCAGGGACAAAAACCCTGAATGAGAATGGGATGAGGATGGGATGCTCCAGTCCCAGGACCTGGCAGGATTCTGCTGCCCTGAGAAGCATCTCCAGCTCTGTTTGGGCCAAAAAAATGAGATTTTGGGGCTGGGAAAAGCCCCACAATCTCTGTAACCACCCCCTTCATGTTTCCTAATTGCCTTTCTGCAGGGGTTACTATTGAGTAATGCCTATTTGGGTGAAAAATTGCACCATAAACAGCCAACAGGGAAGGAAATAATAATTGCTAATAAATGTCAAAGTGGATTAGCAAAGCAGAAAGGCCAAGGAAGAGCAAAATTTTTTTCTTCTTTCTCTTTTTTTTCTTTTTTATTTTTTTGGCTTGGAAAACAACTCCTTGCAAAGATTGGCTTTAATTAAAATTATTTTAGTGCCTTGCAGGGGAGTTAATGCTTTGTCATTTCCTCAGAGTGGGTTAAAATCTGACTCCCCCACAGTCTGCAGCCAGCCTGGAAAAACAGCATTTCCTTCTGTAAAACAAGGAAAAGGCATAAAAAATTGATGGATTTCTCCTGAGCACACCCGAAGCTTGGAACATTGGATGCAAAGAGCTCAAGTGTTGAGGAAATTGGGAAATTTGTCAGGTTTAGCGACTCTCCAGGGTTTGAAATTTCACAAGATGATGTGCATCTCACTGATGTTTAGCAAAAAATCAGCCTCCAGGTCCATTCAAAAGTGAGGGGGAATAGGATTGAAAGCCTTAAATAAAGTGTCAAACCAGATCTAAATGAGGAAAAAGTGGAATAACAAAGATGACAGTGCTGTTCCTTCGCAGCCAGGCGGTGTTTGGGAGCTCTCTGTGCAGCCCCTTTCTGGCAGGAGACACCAGGTTTGCTTTGCCCACCACAAACCTTTGATTTAAAGACTCATTAACATCCCTGCAAAGCTGTGCTTGCCAGGCTGGCTGCTGGGAGCTCTGAAAGTGAATTATGGAGAAAGGAAAAATGGGGAAAATGAGCAGAAACCCTCCCTGAGCTCTGCCCTTGGACCAGCAGCACCATCCCCCTTTGCCAGGCAGGGCTGGTACCTCTGGTTGCTGCAATGATCTCAGGTTTTTAAGCTCAAAAAGCTGATTTTTTTAAAAACCAGAATGCAGAGACACAGCCCTATTTTGAGCTACTTCAGCACAAATCCTGGGCAATCCTTTTTTTCCCTTTTCATTTTCTCCTCTTTCTGTGAGAAACTCATATTTCCCTGCTGTTGTAGTGAAGAAATAAAAACCTCCAGAGAGCAGAGGATGCTGAAATGAATGGCCAAGCCCTCTGTTACTCCTCGTGGCTCCCCTAACTCCCGCCAGCTCAACTTGTGGTTGAGATTACAGCGATAAATCACAAGCTTCTCTTTGAAATAACAGCTCTGATTTCACCCAGGGTGAGGAAGGAGAAGGAAGGAGCCAGGGGGGGTTGTGCAAGGTGGGGGAACGGGGATGGGATGGATTCCCCTGGCCTTGGTGGGGAACACAGGGGGTCCCAAACACATGGATGGGAAGTAACAGCACTGTCGTCTTTGTGATTTCATTTTTTCCTGATTTAGATCTGGTTTTACACTTTTTTTTTAAGTCTTTCCATCCTATTTCCCCCCACTTTTGAATGGACCTGGAAGCTGGGTTTTTTGCTAAACATCAGTGAGATGCACATCATCTTGTGAAATTTCAAACCCTGGAGAGTCACTAAACCTGACAAATTTCTCAATTTTCTCAATGCTTGAGCTCTTTGCATCCAACATTCCAAGCTTCGGGTGTGCTCAGGGGGTCCCACACAAAATTCCAGGCGTGTCCTCAGCTTGTGGGCCGTGGGTGGAAGTATCAGAGAGAGATTTTCATGCTGTCCTTGTGCAGGGATGGAGGGTTTGGGTGTCCTCATGGGCAGGATGGGGCTCAGCTGGAGTGTGCAGCTACACAGATTCTGGGCTGGACCCTCTGTATGAGGCAAAGGTGCCAAACCTGCAGATTTCTCCCAAAAAAACCCCAAAATCTGTAGGTGCAGCACAGCTTTCAGCACCTTTGAGCCCCAGAATGCAGCTCCCTGCAGGGTGATGACCCCACAAAGAAAACACAAGCTGCGCCCAGAGCTGACGGGGAGACCCCCACTAAACCCATGCTCAAGAGGGTTCCCCCATTCCTCCAGCTGAGCCCCCCCAAGCCAAAATAGCCCCAGATACACCCTCAGCTTTTCAGTTAACCCAGACTGAGTTTCACCTCACGCTTTGGCATCTTCAGAAACTTGCAGCACACCCTTATTTTTAGCCTGTCCCCTCAGCCCCAGCTGCTCTGGCTGGGAGACCCTCACAGGACTGCTGTGGCCAGGCCAGGCGTTATTTTGGGGTGTTTTGAGCTGTGTCCATCTGTGCTGGGCCAGGCTGGGTGAAGGAACGTGTGGTTTGAGCATCTGCGAGCGAGGCAGGCCGGGCAGGAGGAGCAGAAACAGCTCCAAGGCCTTTCTGGCCGTGGCCAGCAGCAAATGTGGAAGTGGCTCCTCAATGCTGGGCTCGGGCAGGGTTAAATAAAGAAAAGGGTCGCTGGGACTGGTGGGTTTTGGTGCAGCTGAGCCCAACCTCACCCTCAGGAGGGGGGAGATGGAGCAGCTCCGTGCCCAAACCCATCCATGCTCCTGGTGGGGCAGAGAGAGAGGACAAGAGGTTTCTCCTCTTCTGTGTCACCCCTATATCTCCTCCTGCAGCTCCTGGCCCTGCCACAGGGACCTCAGCATCGCTGTTGAATTGTCCAAGCCCTGGTGCAACCCTGGGTGCTGGAGTTGACCCCAGTTTTGCTCTCCTGAGGGGCCGATCCACAACTCCCCAGAAGCCATGGCCCCAGCTCTTCCCTTTTCTCAGAATGAAGGGAGATGTTTCTCCAAGAGCAACAACAACATTTAAAAAGAAACCACGGCCCCAAAAAAAGCAACGCTGGAAGTTTTACTTTCCCTGTGCCTTTTGCTAAATTTCAGGTGGGATTTGGGAAGTTGCTGCAGGTTTGGCAGCTTTCGACTTCGTGTTTTCACTTTTTAAAGCCTGCTGTGGTGGCTGAGATCTGCCTGCCTCTCCCACACTACCTTTGCCTGGAAATACCCACTGAGACATGGAAAATAAAAAAAAAAATCTCCAAAGGAGCCTCTGGTTCCTCTGATGGCCTCACCAGGGTCACTGGTGGGAGCAGGAGGCCATGGGTTGGTGGGAGGCAGCTCTGATGCTGCTGGGGACATGAGCAGCTTCTCCAGAGGTGGTGGCCAAGGCCAGTGGTGGACATGGAGTGGCCACCTGACCTTGGAATCTTGGAATGGTTTGGGTTGGAAGGGACCTTAAAGATCATCTCGTTCCAACCCTTGCCATGAGCAGGGACAGCTCCCACAATCCAAGATGGCTCCAAGCCCCATCCAACCTGGCTTTAAACACTTGCAGGAATCCAATCCTGGATATGAATCCCTCATCACCCCACCTCTGTGGGGACATTGAGGCATCCAGGATTTCAGCCTCAGCCAGGCAATGTAGTTTGGATCCCAGCACCACCTTCACCATCACCCACAGAGGAGAGGCCCATGAGCTCCTGAGTGAAGCCTCCACCCCAAAACTGGTCACCAGAGCTGTCCCATCCAAGCCCCACCATCTCAGCTGGCCATTCCCACCTGGACACCACTCCAGGCCATGGCATGGAGCATCCAAGCCTGCCCTGATCCCACCCCACACAGCAGAGCTGAACTTTGGCCCACACCGTGCCGGGTGCCCTTCCCCTCACCCTTCCCCTCACCCTTCCCACCCAGGGCTCGTCTTCAAAGCACACGGCTGAGGATTTATAAATAAAAGAAATAAATAAGGTCTTTTTATGTTCAAATTTAGCCCCGGGCAGACAATGCGTCCGCGCGGTGAAAGACTCGGTTTCCTGTCTGTTTGTCGGGGCTCCTTAGAAGCTTCCTCTGCATAACAAACCCGGCCTGGAGGGCGGAAAGGGTAAGGACCGAGCTCTGAAACGTGAACAGAGGGATTGCACAACAGCCCTGGGCCAGGGGCAGCCTCCAGGCTCTGCCATCCAGCTGGATTTGAGGCCGAGGGTGCAGTGCCCACCTGCCCCGGGTGGCTGAAGATGCCCTGGCAGCATCAGCAGGGGGAGGCGCACGCCCCAACCCAAAAATAGTCCTTGGGATCCACAAAATGACTCATTTGGTTTCTGGACCAAAAATATCTCCCTGCTCAAGGCTTGGGGCTGAAAGGAAAAACCGGATGGAGGCTGTGCCCGGAGGTGCCGGCGGATCCTCGGCCTGGAGGAGGTTTGGGAGGCTGATCCCGGCTGGGAGTGTGGGAAGGGCAGAGCCAGAGCTGAGAATGATGATGCAGCGTTGTTCTTGTGGTATTTCTGGCCCAGCCAGAAGTGGGAAGTATCAGAAATCTCATGAGGCCTTTTGTGAGATTTCCAGCTCTTTTGCAAACCCTCCTGAGGCCTGGATTCATCTCTGACCTGGTTTGCTCTCTTTTTTTGCTGTTTATTCCTATAAAACACCCTTTTGCCCTGAAGGGATGCTCAGTTCTGTCTTCCACCTCCGTGTAGATACAAGGATGTGGGAGGAGTAAAAGGATTCATGTCCCATTCCACCCTGCAACCTCCTGCACCAAAAAAAGGGGACAAGGAGTCCATCCATAACAGCAGGAAAAAGGAAATAAAGGAGGGAAAATAGATTCCCCTCATTCCCTGGCATACTCAATATGGCAGAGCAACCACTCCTCCCCAGCCCTGCAGCTTGTCTGACACAGCATTTATTGGTTATGGAAAGTTTGGGATGCCAAAAAAAAAGCTCCTTCATTAAGGACTCTATTAAACGTGTCCCTTTCCACAGGAATGTCCCCAAGCTCAGCTCCTGCACCCATGCCCAGCAAGCTGGGGCTTCAGGGACACGGGATCCTGCAGCATTCCAGGGTCAGCCCAAGGGAATCCATTTTCCAGCATGGCTGGACCACCACCAAAAAGAGGTGCTGGAACACCACCAAAAGTGCTTTGTGGAGCTCCCCTCCAGAAAACACTTCTATTTCCTTCAGGTCCAAAGATGAACACTTGCACAAAATACCTTGGGGAATTTTTCTTGGAGAATTTTGTTTGCTCCAAGCCCCATCCAACACTTCCAAGAATGGAGAAAGCTTCCTGGAAGGAGGAAACATGACAATAAAATCCTTTAGGTCAGAAAAGATCTCTAAGATCATCAAGCCCAGACGTTTGCCAAGGCAACAACGAATAGATGTGACAAAGGAGAGGCTCAACCCCATTACAGGACACCAACTAATTCCCCTACAAGGAAAAGAGGTTTGGCAGCTCTCAGGGCTTTTCCCCTTCAAGACCTTGCTCCGGCTCTGAGAGACATCAAACCATCAGGGGGTTTTAGGGCCAAGCCTGGTGCTGACAGGAAAGCAGCTCACGCCCCACTTATCACCCGTAAATGTAAATGAGCCCTGAGGCCCACCCACCACAGCACTCACCACTTTTTCTGCCAGAATTTCTGCAAGGAAATTCTGATTTTTAAAGCAGGGGCACCCCTGGGCTCAGCATCTCAGGAGCTGAGATCTCACTAAGAGCAGATTAATTAATTCTCAGCAGAGGCCAAAGTCTGAACTCAAGGCTTGTTTTGTCCCAGGGAATGGATCTCATCCTGGCTCATCCCAGCAGGAAAAGTCCTACTTGACTGTTCAGGAAGTTTCAGTAGAATAAAATAAATATTTATGTCGTGAATTTTGGTTTTCTCTGCGCATGGGTTTTGTGCACTGCAGCTCATTGGTTTAATACTTTTTTTCTAGTTGCTTTTGAAAATTTGGTCTCGAGCCAGAATTCCTCTTAAATTCCAGATTCAGGAGGAGGCTGTAACACAAGCACATAATAAATATCTGGAAAAGGACAGGGATTACAGGATTTTTTCAGCTGGTTTCAGTGAAACTCCAGGTTTTGCCTGTACAAAACTGAGAGCAGCTCTTGGTGTTGGGGCAAAGGAGTTGGGGAACTTTTTTTTGCAGCTCTGTGAATTTTCAAAGCTTAAGCACTTGCCTTTTGTAGGCAGTGGAGCTACCTCAGAACCAGATAAGATGATCACACCTGCAGACTCCGAGGCTGAAGCATGTGATGGAAAGATTCTGGTTTTGGGGAGAATTGGTTCTGTCCCAAATCCAGCCTGAGAAAAGCTGATTGAATGTACAGGACAGCAGCTCTGGCTCTGCCAGCCTCCACTTGTGACCAAAAAAAACCCTAATAAAATAGCTAAAACAGCAGAAAAGTAGGGAACAGGAGAGTTATGATCAACTCACCACTTTTTCTTATCTCAACAAAAAACAGAGGTGTGCTAAATCAGCTCAGGTTGGGGTCACCGGTCCACGGGTCACCTCAGGCACGATTCCTGGAACTCTGGGGTTACCACATCGTGCCCAACTGACAGCTCAGGCTGGAGGTGAACCTTTACAGCAGGCCAATAAAAGGGAAAATAAACGTTACCATTCATTCCCATCCTCCTATTTTAAGATCTGGCCCTGCCCTGGAATCAGATCCCATCTCTGGCAGCACCTCAGCGTCCATCGGTGACGGCCACACAAATCAAGAGTGAATTATTAAATTCTCTGGGCTCCTTTCCAGCCTCACCTCTCCTGATAGCCCTGCAGGGCTGATAAGGAGCAGGATGTCTCAAGGACTGGGCTGTGATGAATCAGCTCTGCCTGAACAGCTCCTGGTTGGTTGCAGATGAACAAATTCACCATGGGGCAAGGTGAGACATCCAGGATATTCAGCCTTTGCAAAATGAACCTTCATGGGTAGGCAAAGATTTTCCTGCTCCTGGGGTTGAAGCTTCTGTGAAAAAATGCTCCAGAGATTCCAGGTATCTTTATTGCCTTCCTTTCATTTCTCACTTTAGAAAGAGGCTGCTGCAAACTCCACCAGTTTCATAAAAATTACAGCGAAATCCCCAGTTTTCACTGTTGTGCTTAAGTGTTTAAACTCTTCAAAGTGTTTAAACTCTTCAAAATGTGGCTGCCCCATCCATGGAGGTATCCAAGGCCAGGCTGAACAGGCTTGGAGCAACCTGGGACAGTGAAATGTGTCCCTGGCCATGGCAGGGGGTGGGATGAGCTTTAAAATGTCTTCCAACCCAAACCTGTCTGGGATTCTGTGAGTAAGAACCAAAATTAGGAGAGAGGACCAGAAATGACACAGTGGCACCTTTTCCTGCAGCAGCCCGAAAAGATGATGTCACTTTACCAGAAACACGGAATCATTTCTCAACAAGGCAAAAACCAAGGCCAGGTTTTGCTTTCACATCAAGACCTCTGCAGTTGCAAACTCACAGCAGGAAGAGTTCCAGGCCAGGTAAAATAATCTGGGACAGAAGGGATTATTAAAGGTCACCTAGTCCAAACTAGATGGCCCAAAGGGCATCCAAATGGGATGGGTGCTGGCCAACCAGCCTGGCAAGACACCTGCCTGCCACACTAAATCCTCCCTGGTACTCAAAAAACCTCCTGACACCTCTTGGCTTCGTGAGTCATCCTCACAGCTTCACCCAGAAAAATCTGATGGGGGAAAATGAAGAAATTGTGCTTTTTCTAAACCCTCCTTGAGGACCAATTTCCCTGAGCGATCACTGCTCTGTATTTCATCAGAGGGCACAGCCCTCAGCCTGAGAAGGTGGGAAAGGACATTCCAGGGGATCCCAGCCCTGAGGGCTCCCATGATCCTGCCCTGCTCCAGCTGGGACTCCCTGTTTCTCCTGGGGGAGTTGCACCCCGTGACTCTGAGTGCCCAGCCCAGCAAAGCTGTAAAACCCCTTGGTTTCTCACAACCCACAGCAAGGTTAAAATTACCCCAGAATTTCCAGCCTCTTGTCAAGACTGAGAGTTCCCCGCATCCACCCCGAGGGCAGAGCCACCCAGGGTGGGCACAGAGGGTTTGTTTCCCCACCATTCAGCCTGATCTTGGTCTCCTGCCTGATCTCGGCCCCACAAAAGGAGACCCAGCCCTGTCAGTGGATGTGGGCAGGAAAGAGGAATCGAGCAGACACCAGAGATGCTCCTCAGGAGGAACCCAGGAGATTCCCCCTCTCCCAGGAGAGACTGGGGCTGTGTCCTGCCCAGCAGGGTGGAACCTCTCTCTCCTTTCTGATCCCATCCCCACATAACCCAGCTCCTTCTTGGCCATCACTCCACAGGGGTTGGTCCCCACAGCCACGAGCAGTTGAGGGAATTAAAATGTCCATGGAGCAGGGCTGTGCTGGGGGCTCTGACCCTCCATGCTGCAGCCACAGCCACAGCCCAGGCTTCCCTCAGCCCTGGTTTTGGGGTTCAGCTCAGCCACACTCGCTCCTTCCCCTCCCAGGGATCTGTTGGGTGATGTTGTGTAGGACCAGGGCTGGACATTGGGCAGGGCAGGTGCTCACCCTTCTCCTGAGCTGCACCAGCAATGAACCTCCCTCCAACCACCACCATCTCTCACTTTCCCCCACCTTTTCCACCTCCTGCTCGGTGGTGAACCCCACAGACCACCTTCCCCACCTTCCCCACCACGAGCCTCCTTCCTGCAGGCCCTCCTTGCCCTTGCTGCTCACACCACAAGGGAAAGTTTCCCACTGATTTTTCCCTTCCTTGCCTCGAATGTCGTGGTCCCTTCCCTTCTCCACCTGATAAAGGGGCTCTCCCCAATTCTCCTTGGACCAGGTCTTCTCCAGACCTCACCATTTGCCCAAGGAAGGACTGGAGGTCACAGTGGTCAGGAGCATTTAGGAGCAAACAGAGCAAACCTGGGTTGGGGCAGAAAAGCAAATCAGCACATTTGAAATATTTGATATTTTTACACAAGAGGTGTCCAGACCCTCCTCCAAAACAAAACCAGACTGTATTTCTGGGGCAGAGGGGTAAAAACATTCCCCAAAATTATCCCTCTTGCTATTTTCTAGCTGTGATCCCTGAGAAGACCAACCTGCCCTCTGCACCCTGCAGACCTGTCCATGAGCCAGATTTACCTCAGGGAGAAGTGGCTACTCCTCAAATACAGAACAGAAAGACACAGGCCAAATCTCTTGTTTCAAACCACTGTTGCTTCCACATCCCTCAGTCCTCTCTTTGAAGCCCAACAGAAGAAAAAGCAGAAACCATGGGATGCTGGGAATTGATATCATTGAAACTAATTACTCCAAAGACTAAAAATCTTGTTGTTTTGGGGAGCTTTAAATAGCCTAGAGGTATTCCAGCCTCCAGGGAGAGGCTGGAATGAGATGAGCTTTAAGGTCCCTTCCAACCCAAATCCTTCCATGTTTCTATGATTTGCATTTCTCTGGAAAACACCCAGCACAGAGTAAGGAGGTTTTACATAACCCATGTGAATTATTCTCTCAGCAAGAGCTGGAGCAACTCTTCTGAACACTCAACTACATTCACACATTGGGGTGAAAAAGAAGGAAAAGGAATATTTTTTTTTAACCACCACATTGCAAAGATCTCCTTGTGCAACGGCCTGAAATGCCCTTTGGCTTCTTCCCATTTCCATTTTTAGGGGCACCCAGACCCACACCAAAATCTCAGGCTGATTTTTATGGCTGCTCGGTGCATCCGGATGTTTGGTTATTACAAACAAATCACCCACAATAAAAACATGTCAGAGCAGGACACAGCCCTTGAGCACAAGCAGGCTGAGGGGGAAGGGAGGGGATTTCAGCCTGGACGTGGTTTCGGACTGGGTCTCATAACAAACCCAAAGTTCTGCACAAATATCACCGTGTTTCTCCTCATCCTGTTCTCAGCACCTGGTGTCCAGGCACCTGCAGAGGGAGAGGGCACCTGTCAGAAGCTGATTCTGCAAATTGAGTGGCTGTCACGTTTTCTGGGGTTTGGGATCTCCTTTCCTCTGCACGAGACCTTCCTGCAGCCAAGTCCGGCTTGAGGAATCCCTGCAGCTTCAGCCTCCTCACCCTCAGCTCTTCCAGCACCTCCTCTTCCTTCTTTTGATGGAGCTGAGGAGGTGCCTTTGGCCAATCCTTGTGTTGCCTCCACAGCTCTGACCTCATGGTTTGGCCCTTGAACCAAGTCCCACCATCCACCCAAACCAAAAGGCAACTGAAAAGTGCCACATGAAACCGTGACAAAAAAACAGTCACAAAATGGGGCAAAGCCCTTGAGAGCCACCAAAGTCAACTCTGGATGGGTTTTTCTGCCAGGTTTTCATCCCAAATCGTCATCCTTGGCCATAAAAACAGCCAAGGGGGTAAAAATCCCTTTGGAAAATGAGGTGGGAGCCTCCATGCAGCCTTCCAGCCTTCCCAAGGTGACACCCTGCTGCCCATGAGGAGGGGGCTGCTCCCACATTACAACAGGTTTCCATCACAAATCATCATCCTTGGACATGAAAACAGCCAAGGGGGTAGAAATCCCTTTGGAAAAGGAGTTGGGAGCCTCCATGCAGCTTTCCAGCCTTCACAAGGTGACACCCTGCTGCCCATGAGGAGGAGGCTACTCCAAGATTACAACAGGTTTTCATCACAAATCATCATCCTTGGACATGAAAACAGCCAAGGGGATAGAAATCCCTTTGGAAAAGGAGGTGGGAGCCTCCATGGAGCTTTCCTCCTCTCCCAAGGTGACACCCAGCTGCTCATGAGGAGGGGGCTACTCCCAGGTTACAACAGGTTTCCATCACAAATCATCATCCTTGGACATGAAAACAACCAAGGGGGTAAAAATCCCTTTGGAAAAGGAGTTGGGAGCCTCCTTGGAGCTTTCCAGCCTCCCCAAGGTGACACTCAGCTGCCCATGAGGAGGGGGCTGCTCCCACATTACAACAGGTTTCCACCACAAATCATCATCCTTGGACATGAAAACAGCCAAGGGGATAGAAATCCCTTTGGAAAAGGAGTTGGGAGCCTCCATGCAGCTTTCCTCCTCTCCCAAGGTGACACCCAGCTGCTCATGAGGAGGGGGCTACTCCCAGGTTACAACAGGTTTCCATCACAAATCATCATCCTTGGACATGAAAACAGCCAAGGGGGTAAAAATCCCTTTGGAAAAGGAGTTGGGAGCCTCCTTGGAGCTCTCCTGCTGCCCATGAGGAGGGGCTGCTCCCACATTAGAGCACGCTGCAGGGAAGAGCCCAGAGGAGCTGGCTCTGGGCAGGCTGCTGTGCTGAAAGGGGGGCATTGAGCAATCAGACCAGTTGGAGAGGCTGGTGTCTAGAAATAAAAAGTGACTGTTTGTTTTCTAACGCCTGGAGAGGCGCCTGGGGGGGCCGGTTGGAGGAAGCAGCTGGAGCTGGTGGCTCTTGGATTCCCGAGCAGTTCAACTGTGAGCTGGGACCTGCCACTGCCTTGTGGTTGCAGAGCACTGGATGGAGATGCCTGCAGAGCTTTTTCTCTTTCTCCAGGTTGAGATGGGGTAAATCTCAGGATTTAGCTGGGACAAACCTCGCCTTCCTCCTCGCCAGCCCACCAAACTTGTTCTTCACACGAATTTGGCACTAGGTAATCCTCACACTGGGTTTCAGGCCTGTGGGAGGGGTAGGTAGGCATTTGTTGTCCTCATGGATGATGAATTCTTCTCCTGAAGCCACCTTCCATGGTGTTTTTGGCATTTGGTGAGGAGCATCATTTGGTGAGGAGCATGTCCTGCATGCCCCTCACCAAACTCCAGAAACACGTGATGAACAAGATTAACACGACCCAGGATATAACCCAGCTCGTTTTCTCCCAAGGAAAGTGCTTCCCAGAGGCCCAGCTGCTTTCCAGCCACAAATCTCAGGAGAAAGGTTGGCTTTGGACCCAAATGACATCCCTGAGTTAGGGAGCAAAACATCAAGGGGCTGCAGTGTTGATCACATCCTTTACAGCACCCAGAAATCAAAATGTTCCTCTGCCATGGAGTAGACATCTTTAGGCTGGAAAATCTTAGAAAATTCCCCCAAATTTCCTGCCCTGGTCCACCCTTCCCTGCCAGATGTCAGGAGGATTTGGTAAGCACATGGCTCCTGCCCAAATATTCTTGAGGGAATGGATGTCCTGCAAGTTGAGGTTTCCTTCATGGAAACCAAGCTCCACTCTCCTTCCCACGTGGAACCTTTTGCTCCTGAAGGCAGGAGTTCAGCCTGGGCAGCTCCCAGAAATTCCCTTCCCATTCCCACAGGGACACAAGGAGATATCCTGACATCAAGCAAGAGTTTGATGGTGCTGCTGCTCTGACTCAAAGTGTGGGAAAGCACCAAAAAAAGCAGCAAGAATTTTGGGGAGGCCAGTCTGAGCATCTCATTTGTGCTCCACTAGGAGCATCACTCAATGGAGGGGATGCAGGGGATAAATCACCCCCAGGGTTTGGGGACAGGGTCCTCAGCCAAAAACTTGGGCCACTTTTGGGACTTGGCAGCAGACAAGCCACTGGCAGAGACGAGCCCACACTGGCACTGAGGTTTCGCTTCGGGGAGGTGACAGAGAGGAACCCAAATGAACAGAAACCAACGAAAGTATTTGAGTCACCAGTCACCCAAAACCACCAAGGCAGGGCACAGCTGCAGCAGCAGCTCCCTGGGGCTGCCCAGGGCCAGGCAAGGTGCAGGGATGGGTGCCCAGGATGCAGGCACTGCCTCTGGATTGGGGCTCTCCCACACCCCATCAGCAGTGCCCTTCCTGCCTGGCGTGCAGGAAAAGTGAGAGATGTGCAGGGAATTCCTTCTGGAATCTCACAAAAGCCACGGTGACTCTGGGCCAGAGCACCCCTGAGTGAAATCACTGCACTCACCTGGAAATCTGTGCTGGAACGTCAGCCTTGGAGGCTTCCTCATGATGGATTGCAGGATGGGGAAACCCAGCTCAGGCCTAAAAATTCCATAAAAAAACCAAAAATTCCATTAAAAAAAATCAAGAATTTCCCAAAAAATTCCATAAAAATCCATTTAAATTTCCATTAAAGTTTCCATTAAAAATTCTAAAAAAATTCCACAAAATATTTCCAAAACATTCCATTAAAATTCCAAAATAATTTTTAAACATTCCATTAAAATCCAAATAAATTCCTTTAAAAATATTTTTAAATTATTTTAAAATTCCATTAAAATTTATTAAAAAATTTAAAAACTCCAAAAACTTCATTAAAATTGGAACAAAAAATCCCCAATAAATCCGGTTTAAAAATGCTTAAAATTTCAATAAAATTAAAATTCCTGAAAAATTCCCAAAAAGTTTCATAAAAACCCAGAAAAATTCCATTAAATTCCATAAAAATTTAAACAAAAAAAACATTAAAAATCCAATAAAATTCCACTAAAAATCACACACCCACCTCGTTACCCTTCCTGCATCCCACTGGCTCCTTCCCAGCCCCTCCTCACCCACCAGGTATTTCCTCTTGGAATCTCTGTGGGATGGAAGCCATGGTGCTGGTTAAGGTCCCAAACTGAGCTGTGGGCTCGGAGACAGCACCAAAAATAACCAGAGCAGCACCAGGCACCTCAGCTCCCCACGGGGTGGAAATTGAAAGAGCCCTGGGCAGGAGCAGGTGGCTCCAGGCAGGCCCAAGGTGGTGGTTGCTGAGGAAGGACTTGGCCCTGCACATCTGGGGAAACCACGAGTGGGTTTCTGGTGTCCCAGGCTCCAGCCCATCATGTGTTGCTGCAGCACAGCCCACAGAGGGTGCCTCACTCCCACCTCCACCCTGCCAAGCCCACAGGTGATGCCTCAGGTTTTGGCTTTTCTGTTTTTCACATTCTGTGCTGCTTTGGTGTGTGGGTCTGAGCTTCACATCAGGGGATGGTGAGCTCTGTGCACAGAGCAGGGAGACAAAACAATTCCTGCTCCAGCTGGGCACCAAGGACAAATGACCCAAATCTCAGCCCCAAGAGCACAAACACCGTGGGCTGCAGAGAGAAAAACAAGCAGGGTGGGACTGCAGGGGCTAAAGCTGGAATGGGACAATGAACTGCAAGATGCAAATGGAGCAGAACTGATCACAGTGAGAGACCCCGGGAGCGCTCGTGCATTTTGGGGCCATTTTGGTTCATCTTGGGACCATTTTGGTTCATTTTGGGTGCAGCCCTGGCTGGGCTCTTGTGCTGCCCAGGTGGATCCATTGAGGAGATCCTTTGAATAAATCCCTGCTTTATTCTGTAGCTCTGCCCAGCCTCTGATCTAGCTCAGCCTTCCCAAAGCATCACCAGGACAGGTGAGGCTTCCTCACCCCCTGAGGGAGCAGCCAGGGCTGGAGCAGGATGAAAGCCCATGGGATGCTCAGGAAGAGCAAAGAAAAGCTGAGCAGTGCTCACAAAGCAGCTACAGGTGCCACCCCCACCCCAGTGGCGCAGCATCCCATAGGAGTTGGGGTCTCCTTTGCCTTTAGGATCCTGGTGCATCCTAAAAACTCTCAGTGTGCAGCCAGTTCTCCTCACAAGCCCCAAATCCAGGTGCTGCAATGCCTGCAGAGGCACCGGCAGGACCACGAGCATCCCACCAACAGGGCTGGGGCGAGCATGGAGGAATCCCCTCAATCCTCGTGTTTGATCACAAAGTTCCAGCTGGTTCTCCCATCTCAGGGCACCCCCCATAGACCAAAACCCTGAGAAATGTGGATGGAGACGTGTCCTGGTTTCTGCTGGGATAGAGTTCATTTCCTTCTCAGTATTGTCATTCAATGACACTTTTTTCTCAGGAATTGCCATTCAATTGTGCAGCACCTGCTTCCCTTCACTTTTACTCCTCTCTCCCTTTCATTACAATTACTATCCTTGATATTTTTATAATTAGAATCCCTGAATGGTTTGTGCTGGAAGGGACCTTAAAACTCATCTCATTCCATCCCCTGCCATATGCAGGGACACCTTCCACTGTCCCTGACTGCTCCAAGCACCATCAAACCTTGCCTTGAGTATTTCCAGGGATGCAGGGGCAGCCACAGCTTCTCTGGGCACCCTGTGCCAGGGCCTCACCTCCCTCAGAGGGAAGAATTCCTTCCCAAAGTAAAGAATTTCTTCAAAATATTAAACTGTCCTCAGTCCACAAGACTTTTCTTTCCAATTCCCCTCCCTCTGAAGGGGTACCAGGGAATGAGGGACGCACCTGGGATTACACCACAAGAGGACAGTGGGGAAATGCTCCCATTTCC
Organism: Diglossa brunneiventris; assembly: GCA_019023105.1. Taxonomy (NCBI): domain Eukaryota; kingdom Metazoa; phylum Chordata; class Aves; order Passeriformes; family Thraupidae; genus Diglossa; species Diglossa brunneiventris. The sequence goes on along the minus strand of CM032364.1, from coordinate 2,462,612 downwards.
CATGGCAAAAGGAAAAGAGGAAGTTTTTGGACACAGCCATAAAAAATTGTCCCCACCCCGTGACCTCGAAGCATCACACCCAGCTCAGTGCTGTGGTAGGACACATCCTCCTCCTCCTCCTTCTCCCTGGAATGAAGGCTCTGCAAGTGATCCCATTTCCCTCCCTCCACTGCATTACAGCATTTTGACTCATTTCTTTCTGCCTGGAGATGAATGCAGGAAGAGGAAGGAGGTGACAGAGGCTTAGCATAGACCCCACCACAGGTAAAACCAAATTAGGGGCGAGTCAGAGGTCCCAGACTCCCCCCAGCAGTTCTGAGCCACCACCCATTGCACCCAAAAACCACATTGCAAGAGAAATACAAAATATAGCACTTTAATTGCAGGGAGATATAAAAATTTACCCAACAAATAAACAAACTTCAGGCATACAATAAATAGGCAGCTTTGGTGGCACGCACACATGTGCAGCCCTGCTCTGGGAGGCACCAGCAGCTCCCCAGAGCTGGGGGCACACACAGAGGCTGTGAAAATGAGGATTTACACATGGATGACGCTGCCTGGACACGCCTGGGAGAGCCCCACACGTGTGTTTGGGAGGGTGAAGCCAAGCTATTCACACTACGCTGCAAATCTTGAAAAATTAAAATTCTGTATATTATATAAACTCTGGCTCTGGTCAGGAAAAATTAAGATTCCCAAGTTTTCATATTCAATATTTACACATAGAATCTCTGCATGGGTTCCCAAATTTCAATCCATGTGAAAGAGAAACACATAAATCTCACAGCAAAAAAAAAAAAAGAAAAAAAGAGGAATTTCAGGAGTTCTCTTTGGGAAGCACACCCTGCCTTCCACCAGCAGGACTCTTTGAAGGGGGAAAGCTGATTCCTGGATATAATTTCCTAAATTTGAGCATCCTAAGGCTTTTCCAAGAGTCACCTCCTATCGAATTGCTGCTCTCAGCAAGGTCTGAGTTGCAGATTGTTGGGGCAGGTGGTTACAGCTGCTGGGTTTTGGTTCTGCCTGACTGGCCATTAACAAAGGCAACACAAAGCAAAGCCAGCCCTGACCTTCCTGCACAGCTTGGATGTCTCCCAGCCATGAGCTACAGACAGTCCTGGGACTAGAAAAGTTTTATCATAAATTCTTATGATAAAATTCTTATAAAGTCTTATTATCAAAAATTTTTGTCATAAATTCTTTATAGGACAAACACTGAACATCCAAGCTATTTGCTCATGGCAATTTTCACCAATAAGGATTTATACAGACTCTGCACTGGAAACAGCAAAGAACAAAACCCAACTTTCAGGAAAAAAAAAAAGAAAAACACATAGGGAAAAAAAAAAAGAGAAAAAAAATAGGGACAAAAAAAAAGAAAAAAAAATAGGGAAAAAAAGAAAAAAATAGGGAAAAAAAGAAAAAAATAGGGAAAAAAAGAAAAAAATAGGGAAAAAAAGAAAAAATAGGGGGAAAAAAGAAAAAATAGGGGGAAAAAAGAAAAAATAGGGGGAAAAAAGAAAAAATAGGGGAAAAAAGAAAAAATAGGGGAAAAAAGAAAAAATAGGGGGAAAAAGAAAAATAATAGGGAAAAAAGAAAAAATAGGGGAAAAAGAAAAAAATAGGGAAAAAAAGAAAAAAAAGGGAAAAAAGGCAAAAAAAGAGAAAAAATAGGGAAAGGAAAAATAAGGAAAAATAAGGAAAAATAAGGAAAAATAAAGAAAAAATAAAGAAAAAATAAAGAAAAAATAAAGAAAAAATAAAGAAAAAATAAAGAAAAATAAAGAAAAAATAAAGAAAAAATAAAGAAAAAATAAAGAAAAAATAAAGAAAAATAAAGAAAAAATAAAGAAAAAATAAAGAAAAAAACAAAAATAAGCAGAAATCAAGGACACTTTTTAGTGTCACTTTTTGGGACATTTAGGCACTCGTGGGAGCAGTCTGGGTGTGGCCAGGCCAGCCCAGCAGTGAGGGGCAGCAGGCTCACACTGCAATCTGCTGGCTCTCCCTGAAGAGCGGCCGGGGTGTGCAGATGTCCTGGAAGATCCGGTAGCCCTGCTCGTGCTGGGGCTCCTCAGCCATGGGCAGCATGGGGCTGGAGCTGCAGCTCTTGCCAGCCTCGTCCACCACCTGCCTCAGGTACAGCTGCTCCACCTGGGACAAAGCAAAGAGGGCAGGGATTGAGTGAGGAGTGAACTCTTGGGGCATCTCTGCTGCTCCAGCCAGTGGAGATGGGGTGGGAGACACACAGCAGGGCACAGGGGGCCAGGTCCTGCCAGGACAGCAGGTCTGGCTCTCCACAAGCAGCTCCAGGAATAAAGGAGCAGCCCCAGGAGCTGCTGCCAGCGGGATATTGAGGTGCAAGGACAGGCTGGGGGTGTCCAGCACATCCAGAGTGACCCACTGGGGCAGACATCCAGGGCAGCAAGAGGTGACGAGGTCAGGAGCTGTGCAGGAGGCACAGGACCAGTCTCTGATCTTGTAAAATCCCCACAGGGCCTCACAGATGGTGGGTCTCTGCTTGCTCAAGAGGGGATGCCACACCCTCCCTGTGCCCTCCCTGTCACATCCCTGCTGCCACAGCCTGGCTGCCCCAAGAGGCTCCAGAAACCCTGTCCTGAGCCTTGTCAACCCCACAACAAGGAGAAGTTTCTGGCCAGAGCCGTGAGGACTGACCCTACATCCCACCCCCTTCTTCCCCCTCCAACCCCACTGCTGCCAATCACAGCTGCTGACCACATCACTGACTGATTTAAACCCAGCACTCCAGGGATTTAGTGCCCCTTTTCCCACAGGAAAAGCCAGAAGTCCCAGTGCCAATGCAGGATCAGGAGGAAGAGGAAAGATTTCCCTGCAGTTCACAAAACTCATGCCTTTCAGGAGCTTCATTTGCAAACCCAGCTCCAGGAATTTGATAATCAGCAGCCCAAGCACCTCTCAGGAGGCTGTGGAAAAGCACCACAGCACTTCCACCCCAATCCAGGCACCCAAATGCCCCGTGGCTGCAGGGCTGGGGCTCTGCTGGCAGAATTCCCACCCTGCCTGGGCCCCTTTTCCTCCCAGCCCCCCGTACCTGGACAAGGATGAGTTTACACCTCAGGGGCACCGCGTCTGGGAACTCCTCCCCGAAGCACAGCATGACCCTGCTGTCTGGGAAGCGGCCCTGGTTGTTGTAGTACTGCTGCAGCTCTGCAAGGACAGAGGAAAACTGGGAATTTGCCCTCCAGGGGCTTTGTTACACATCCCTGGGATCAAACAGCCCGCAAGGACGCTGTGGGTTCAAGCAAAGCCTCCAGTCTGGAATTTGCCACATGACCCCAAACACCACATTATCCTTTCCTAGGTCTGGTGGCGTCACCTGCTCATCCTTGGGAGCCCAGCAGGGAGGGATTCAAAGTGTGCAAGGAAAAAGGGTTCCACCCTTTCAACCCCACCACAGGGCTCAAGGGGGTCTCACACCAGGTTCAAGCTCTATTTGTGCATTGTCCCAAGGCTTTGGGATCCCAGAATTACCTCAGCTTTTCCAGGGAGTTTCTGGCCAGAGTCATATCCCTGTCCTCCCACCCTTTCCACCACCCCCCTGAAGGCTTCCCCACCCCAAACTTCTGCCACCCAGGATTGTCCACCACATCAGCTGGCTGACCATCCTCAACCACTCAATGCAGGGCATTTATTTCCCACAGGAAAGAGCAGAAAATCCCAACACCAAAATAAAAAATAAAAAAATCAGGAGGCTCCCACAAACCTCGGAAGAACAAATTGGTGTCAAAGATCTTCACCACGTCCTCCCGGTCCAGCTTGTTGGGCCTGTCCTTGTAGGCCATGGTGTTGCCACTCCAGAAGACCCTGCCCTGGCACAGCCTCTTGATGAAGATGCCCTGCTTGTTGCTGTGCAGGAGGACACCCCTCTCGAGGTGGCCAAAGAGCTTCCTGGTGATCTGCTTCTGGCGCTCGTTCTGGATGGCGTCGGCCGAGGGGAACCGCACGTGCTCCAGGGCATCGGGGGCGTAGAGCTTCTCCCCATGGCCCGAGGGCTGCCCCAGGGAGATCCTGCAGCCCTCGGAGCACGAGGTGCTGACGTGGCCCACCAGCCTCCCGCTGTAGTAGAAGCTGATCACCATCTGGGAATAACCTGGGAGGTGAGGGATGTGGGGGTCTCATCAGGGAAGGGACAAAGCTGCTCCTGGCCGCCATGCCCAATCCCAAATCTCCTGGCAGTGGCTCTCTCTCGGTGGAGGGACATCTCCAGGGCTGACCAGCACAGTGAGAGCTCCCAGTATTACAGGATCGTGGTGTGGTTGGGGTTGGAAGGGATCTCCAGACCACCCAGGTCACCTGAAGCAGGTGACACAGGAACAAATCCAGGTGGGGTTTGTTCCACGAATTCCTCTCTGAATGTCTCCAGGGAGGGAAATTCCACAACTCCACTCTGACACCCTGCATGGGAAGTTTTTCCTCATGTTGAGGTGGAACTTCTGGTGGTTTAGTTTCAAACACATTGAACCTCCTCCTCCTCCTGCCTTTGCTCCACACTCCCCCCATGCCATGGGCAGATCCCCCCATCCCAAAGGCTGCCTGGTCCCAGCATCCCAAGCAGTTGCTCTCTGCCCCCATGCCACCAGGCAGGATTCATCCCAGCGTGGCAATGTGGATAATCAGGAGGGTGCAGCACCTCCTAAACCCAAAGCAAAGCCTCCCTGAAGGTGGGGGAAAGAGTCAGAGCCACCTCCTGCCACCCCAAACAGAGAGGGGCACCCGCTGGCCAGGTGAGGAGCCTTACCTGAGTGATACTGCTCATAGCTGGAGTATCCATTCATCAGGGGCAACGCTGTGGGCACAGAAAGCCAAGCTGAGCCTGCATTCCCAAATCCCAATCCCCCAGTTCCCCCCAGCAGCTCCCCCATTTTCTGCCCCAGGTTTCCCAGCTCCCACATGGGAATGCCAGCAAAAGGCTCCCAGCTGGATTTCTTCATGAGTACTTCAAACATTCTTAATAAGGAAGATAAAATACACAATGGGGAGCAGTTTATCCCCACACAGGAAGATTTTTTTCCTGCCCCAAAAATCTCCCAAACACCACACAAGCTGTTGGCTGCTTACCAGGGCTGGGCTGCTGCACCCACCAGTCGGGTATTGGGGGGTTCCTGCAGGTCTCCTGGGGGGGTGAGGGGCTCCTCTTGATGATGCCCAGGTACTCATCCACACAGGAGGGCTGTGGGACAGCACACACCAAGATCAGAGTGGGTTTGATGCCTCCAGCAAGGCACTTGGAGCACTCAGGGAGGGCCCAAATGGCAACACCAGCCAATTTTGGGGGGTTGGAAAGACCAAGTCTGGCATTGCCCAGGTTGTACATCCGAATAAAACCCTACAGAGGGCAAGCAGGCAGGTGTGACAAGGCCAAGGAGGGGCACAGAGCTGGGACAGACCCATCCCCAGGGAAGGTCTCTCCCAGCTGGATGCACAAGGAAAGCAGGAGCTGCTGCTGGCTCACCTGAGGGAGCTGCAAACCCAACCCTGCAGCTTTGCAGAGGCCATTTGGAGAAGGCGGTGCTGCTCTCCCAAAGCTGACAGCTTGACCCAAGCCCTGCCCCTGCAGCCAGGGTGAGGCCTCACCTCCTTGATGAGGTCGTCGATGGCAGAGGAGCTGCAGTCCATCTCGGTGACATCGTTCAGGCTGCTCCCGTTGGCCGCCCCTGCTTTGCCTGGAGGGAGAGGTGGGGCTGCAGTCAGAACACCCACACTTGCCAAGCACAGCTCATCCTGAAGGGTTGTGGAAACCTTGCACCCAGTGAAAGTGGTGAAAGCAGGAACCACAGCAGAGCCATGGAGCAGCACCTTGGAGAGGCTCACAGCCCCTCCAGAGCTGCTTGTTTGGGGCCAAAAATCACTTTACAACTCATTTCCCCCCTGCACAGGGACCAGCAGCAAGAAAAATCAAAAGCCTGGCTGGTAACAGAGACAGAGCTGGAGCAGGGGAGAGGGTTTGGGGTTTTTTTGAGCACCCCAGAGACTGGGGCTGGGGCTGCTGCTTCTCTTTTTTTTCCATCAGCCACCCCAGGGCAGTGGTGCTGCTGGTGGGAACCTGCAGTGCCATTTGCATAGTGGCAGCACAGCCCCTGTGTGAACAGGCTGGAGGGGACAGAGATGCTAAAGGCAGATTTCCTGACTGCAAAATCATGCTTTTTTTTTTTTTGTAAGTTTTTAACTTAAAAAAAAAAAAAGGGACAAAGCACACAGGCTCCCCTAACCACAAACAGAGTTATAGTTAGTGTGAGCTGAGCCATGGCAGACATCAGAGCAGCTCTCTGCAAAATTATTGCTCCTCCAGCAAGAAAAGGGATTTATTGCAGCTCCCCACCATCCTCCACAGGGGTTGGGAGGAAAAGAAAGATTGAGGCTCATGTCCCTCCCCCAGGCAGGGAAGGTGGAATTTGCCCCTACAACATCCTCAGGGAAGGGGAGCTCCCACAAAGCTGCAGCTGTCCCACATTTCCTAGCCCAGGGGTTTAAGGGGTTAAAAAACCCCAAACCTGGGCTTTGTCCTCCCCTCCCTGTCACGTCATGGGACACCTGCAGAGCAGGACAAGCACAGAGCACAGAGCAGAGCAGGACAAGCACAGAGCAGAGCAGGACAAGCACAGAGCACAGAGCAGAGCAGGACAAGCACAGAGCAGAGCTTGCCAGGGAGCCATGCTGAGGCGCAGGGCTGTGCTCACAGGATGGACCCACAGCCCCTTCCTGGGGAACTCACACTTCTGCTCCTCCTCTGGCACGATCCTGTAGACCTTGTAGGGCTCAGAGATGTCCAGCTGGGACCTGTCTGTCACCTCCTCAAAGTCAGGGCTCTTGTTCAGGGCGCAGCGGAGCCGCGTCTTCCACGTGGCCGGCTCGGCTTTGTCACCCTCCTTGAACTTGCCCTTGAAAACAGCCCAGGCCTAAAGCAAAGAATGAGAAAAAAAACTAAGAAAATCCTCCCTGTGAGCCCCTACAAAGCCTCTCAGGGAGGAAGAGCTGGGGTTGCAGAGAGCATTTTGCATCTTGCACCCTCTCGAGCATCTCTTGGGGATTTTTTCACTCCTAGACTGCGGCCACCTGCACAGCCACCACACCTGGGGGGGTTCGGGGTGCAGAGCAGCACTGCCTGCCTCAGAAATGCAGGAAAGGCTTGTAAATACCTCAGAAATGCAGAAAAGGCTTGTAAAAGCCAGGTTTGCAAAAAGCAGAGGTCAAAATCATCACTTGTGGGTTCACTTCTGCACCTAATGGTCAGGAGCATGAGGAATCGCTGCTCAAAAATCAAAATAAACCTCATTTCCCAGCTCCTGACGAATAAATTAATAAATATAATTGGTTTCTCTAAGATCAGAACATAATTTGTGCTTTTGGCAGGAGAACATGTTTTACCACTGAAGGAAGAATGAAAAACAGTACATATTTTTTAAATATTCATATTGATTTCTTTTATAGATATTTCTATATTTTCAGAGAGCTGAGTTCGAGGCTATCCTCATAACTCAGTGCTCCCAAACAAGTCGTTACTGCAATTAAACTCCTTCACCAGTACAGATACTTGGAAGCGGGGTCAGAGGGAAGGGAATTCCTGGGGAAGACCTGAACTTTTTTGCTTCAGGATGGAATTTTCCCATTTTTTCCAACACTGGAAACCCCCACTTCAGTGAAATCCTTCCTTCCTTCCTTCCCACCTATAAAGTCCTTTTAGGTTTTTTTTTAACATAAATGCAGCATTTTATCATCAAGGTCATCAGCATTTTATCATCGAACTGATGAGAAGTTTAGAGTAGGTCAAAAGCTGCTTCTCACATCACACCTGGATTAAACATGGTGAAAACAAACCTAAAACTGGTCACAAATTTTGATGAAAAGGAATAAATCATTCCAAAAAAAAAAAAGCCAGGAGACCAACTGCAGCATCTCCTGCAAGGGTTAAAGATGTAAAACCCAGAGACAGCGTGGCCATGTCCCACCAAGGCACAAAACCAGCAGCACAGAGCCCAGGAACTCTCAGAATCTCTGCTGCTCAGAGTGACTCTGAGATATTCAAGCTTCTTTTTCCCAGGCTAGCTGTCAAAGAAGGAGTCAGAATCCTTTTGTTCTTGTTCTCAAGGTTGTTTATTATTTCTTATCCATAACATTCTTTCTCTGACCTGCTGAGATCTGTCTGGCAGGTCGGGTTGAGCCACGCTGGTGTTATCTTTTATACTAAAAACTACATCTACAATATTTACCATAACTTCCCAATACCTATCACCTATGTTAGACAGTGAGCTTCTACCTTAAACCAACCCAAAAGTGCCAACATCACAGCAGAAGATGGAGGCCAAGAAGAAGAAGGAGAAAGGCTGGACACACCCGGGTTCCTCCATCTTGCCTCCTGAACCCCCATTCTAAAAACCCCAAAATTCCACATTTTCAACCTGTGATAAATTCACTGTCATTCTACTCAAACTCTCTTGACTTGTAATTCCTCATATAAAGTTGGTAATTGTGTTTTCCAAGGGTTAAATCAAAGGCACAGGGGTCTTGAGCCCTGTGCCAAGGTCTCCAATCCCCTTGGCAGCATCTCGAGCCCTCCAGGGCAGCCAGAGAAATTTCCTGGGTTCTGACAAGGAACCACCAAGAAAAGGCACTCCCTACCTTGAAAATGGAAGCATCCACCTCCTGGTTGTAGTCCTGCTTGCCAGCGTGCTTCCAGGGGATGCGGAACATGGACTTGTCCTCGTTCTCCCAGATGAGCCCCGCGTAGAGCTCGCTGTCGATCTGCTCGATCAGCCACTGCCGCAGCCGGCGCCCGCCGTTCCTGTCACACATCCTGCACGGGGGAAAATCCACCTTTTAGCATTGGCTGCTCTCAAAAATTAAAGTGAATGTGATGTGTGTTCTGTTAGAAAGCTGTGCTGCGATGGTTTTCTCGAGGAGTGTGTTAAATGTAGTTTTAGGTTATAATAAAATGTTAAAATAGAAACTTTGCTATCTAGGATACTTTTTTCCTAAAGAAAGGACTCGCAGTGAGACAGCAGCCACAGGACACCTGAATCTTTCAGAGAAAGAGAATTTGTTTCTCCATTATCAGAAGAAATTAACTTCTTCCTGCCTTGCTCAGCCCTGAAGACTCTGTCAGGATCCAGAGGAAGAAGCTGACACTGCCCAGACAGAATCCTGTGTTTGAATGGAATTTTTGCATCATGTATGAGGTGTATGAATATGCAACAGGTTATTGCTTTTAAGGGTTAATCTTCTGTGAATGTGTGTCCTTTTTCAGGCTTATTTTGTCCAGAGAAAGGTACTCGGACATCCATAACTTTGTTTCTGTTGTCTCATATTGTCCTAATCCAAACTGTCCAAATTATTAATACTCTAATTATATTGCTATTTTTATAACCATTTTATTACTATTAAACTTTTAAAATTTTAAAAACAAGTGATTGGCATTTCTCACATGCAGGGACACCCATCAAGCCCCCTCAGCTCTGCCAGCTCCATCCCAGCACAGCCTGGGAGCAGGGATTGGGCTGCTTTGCCCCTTTGCCCCGTGCTCAGGGGGCAGCAGCACCACCTGCAGCTTTTGGAAGCCCCACATGCCAATGTCTGCCCACTATAAAGTCCTTTCCAACCCAAACCCTTCTGGGATCCCACAACTCTAATTCTAAGATTAAAACACCCCCAGTCCACACCCCCACCCCATCCTCTGCTTCTTTCAAAATTAAAAAAAAAAAAAAAAGAAAATGAAGGCAATTTCCTTCTGAGTTGCTACAAATTCTTCCTCCAGCCCTACCAAAGTTCCGCTCCCAGAGTGGCTGACTCAGTGCTCTGCCTATTCCTATTTTGCTGCAGGATAAATCACAGAGGAAGCAGATGGATGGGGATTAAAGCCCCCAGCTGTGCTGTCACCTGAGCAAGTGACACTGGGCAGGCCATGCTGGGGTGCCAGAGCTGTCCCTGGCACAAGGATTTGTCCCGGAGGGGGAAGCAGCTCCTCTCACCAAGCACTATTTGGGGAGCGGATGCCAGCTTCAAACTGCATCCCAAATCCTCCCAGGGATAAGGAACACAAAACCAATGGAAGCAAAGTGCCAGGCTCACCCTCCCTGACACCTCCATGGCATGACAGGAGCTGGTGGCCTGGCAGAAGTGATCAGCAGCCCCTACATCAACTCCCCAGGCATTTTGGGCTCTCCGTTTTACAGGACTGCCTCTCCCTCGTTTATTTGTTATTTACCGCCCCACTGGAAGATTTTTGGGGAGAAAACAAGGATGCTCCCAGCACAGCCTGAGAGCCGGTGGTCCCTGCTTTGCCATGGGCTGCCACCAGCTCAGTGCCACCAAATTCCATCCCTTCCTGATGGCCCTGGCTACTCAGAGCACAGCCCCTGGTTTTGGGATGGTGAGCACCAACACCACCATCAGAGGGCACAGCTCTGGATGTCCCAAAGGACACGGCAAAGCTCATCCCTGGAGGAATGGGGCACACACAGCTTCTCTGGGGGCTCCAGCACCCACCCTGAGTGATGCCAAAAGGGAAGAACCCGGGAAGCCCCGCAGAAATGGGACACTTGTTTCTCTAGAAAGCTTCTTCCCACCACTGCCGGAGGCCGGGGCTCCATCTCCCTCCCCGAGAGGGAGTCACAGGCTCGGGACATCGAGGAGCCGCCTCCGCCGGGCGGGGAGCGCCAGCGCCGCGGCTCCACCGCCCATCCCGGGCTCTGCCACCCGCAGGGGACCGCGACACGGGGACATCCCGCGACACGGGGACAATCCCGCGACACGGGGACAATCCCGCGACACGGGGACAATCCCGCGACACCCCCCGCGCTCCTCGGCAGCGTGCGGGAAACCGGGCTCGGGACCTGCCCCAGCCTTTCCCCGCGTGGTGCCGGTGCATTCCCGGTGTCCTCTCACAGAGGATGCCCGTACAGGACGCGGTCCTGCGCCAGCTCCCTGCCCTCCCACGGGGGATGTCGGTGCCGGTCCCTGCCTTCCCACCGGGATGCCGGTGCCGGTACCTGTTCCCGCAGCCAGTCCCTGCCCTCCCACGGGGGATGCGGCTATCGGGATGCTGCTATCGGTCCCCCGGCCGGTCCCTGCCCTCCCACAGGGGAGTCAGGTCCCTGTCCCCGGCCGGTCCCCGCCCACCCGCGGGAGATGCTGCTATCGGGATGCCGGTACCTGTTCCCCCGGCCGACCCCGCGCCGTTCCCTTTTCCGCGCTCCCGACGCCGCGCCCGCGGTTCCGCCGAACTCATTATATATACCAGCGAGATTATGCGGCCACGCCCCTCGCCACGCCCCCTCCACGCTCCACCAATCACCGACTCCTCCCCGCTCCCGCCCTGCCCAATGAGGAGGCGGGGCCGTACGGGGCTGACCAATGAGAAGCGTCCCGGCGGGGCGCGCGCCGCAGTTTCTCTTAAAGCGCGACTTTCCCCGAAATCAGCTGACCTGGGGGGCGGGGCCTGGGCGGAGGGGGCGTGGTTAACCCGCCCCTGTCCCGGGTCTATCCCGGGTCTATCCCGGGTCGGTTCGGTCCCCTCGTTCCCAATCCCAAATTAATCCATTCCCAGTTCCAACCCAGCTTCCCCAGTCCCAGAGCAGTCTGCCCAGAGCCATACTGGTCTGTTACCAGTCCCAGCCCAGTCCATTCCCAGTCTCAGACCAGCATCCCAGTCCCAGGTCAGTACCAGGTCACCCCATTCCCAGTCTCACACCAATATCCCCAGTCCAAAACCAATCCATCCCCAGCCCATGATCAGTATATCCCCAAATAAACCTCCCCAATTCCAGACCAGTCTCCCCAGTTCCAGATCAATCTAGTCCCATACCAGTCTTCCCATTCCCAGACCAGTATCCCCAGTCCCAGACCAGTTTCCCCAGTCCCAAATCAATTTCCCCAGTCCCAGACTCGTCACTCTCCAGTCCCCGGTGATTCTATCCCCAATCCCAAATCAACCTTCCCAGTCTCAGACCAGTGTCCCAGTCCCAGCCCAGTCCATCCCCACTCCCAGGCCGCTTTCCCCAGTCCCAGACTGGTCCATCCCCAGTCCCAGTTTAGTCGAGGCAGTTCCCAGTTCCTTTCTGGCTCGGCCCCAGTCCTGGATCATTCCCTCCCTGCCTACCCCAGCAGCTCCCACTGTTCCCAGTCTGGATTTGGTGTCCTGACTGTGCCCCAGCCTGGCCAAACCCAGCCAGACCCACCAGAGCATGAAGGACCATCTGCAGCCTGACTTCAGAGGGGGATTTTTTTGGGATTACCAGATTACACACACATTTCTTGGAAGAAAACCATAATTACTCCCACGTGGGTAATACAGAGAAATGGGAAATGTATGGAGCTGCACAGATGGTTTAATAAAAATAACACTCTGAGGTGCACAACCTTTCCTGACATTTCTAATAAAGGATGGCTGGAATGGCCTCTGTTTTTAAATACCCCACTGATCCTCACTGGATCCCCCCCAGGAGATTTGGGGTGAGCCAAAACCCATCTTCTGCAATCAGATACAGTCAGAGGGATTCATTTTCTTTTTTGACCAAAAATACAATTTTAAGCTTTGCAGGGTTTTTGCATCCTCCTGCTAGATAGAGACCCTCCTGTAAAAACCTCTTCGCTTTGTTAAAATTCTGGGAAACTTGTGATATTTTAAAGGGTCTGCACACAACCAAACTCTCCATCCCCTCTGGAGACCAAAAACCTGGAAATTCATCACAGTGGGGCGAGGTGACCTCATCATTCCCACCTTCACTTTGGCTCTGCAGCTTCATAGGCAAGGTAAAGGTGGAAAGGAAAATCCAAATTCCCTGGGGTGAGGAGGGATTAAAAAATTAACCCAAATAAAACAGGAGATTAAAATAGGGGGCTGAGGTGCCCCCCAGCCCTGTTTGGTGCTGGGAAGGGAAGATGAGCACAGCAGCAGGGCCAGGAATGTGTTGGGAACAATTCCCCTGTCAGCAGCACCCTGGGCAGCTCAGCCCTGCTGATGTGGGACAGCAGAGGCCAGCAGCCCAGCCTGGGGTGCTCTTGGCAATGTCCAACAAGTGGAAATCAGCCCAGTTTTACCAGTTTGGGGTTTGCCTCCCAGCTGCCAGAATTCCTAAAGCCAGCTCAGGTCTCACTGATGGAGGCCAGAGTGGGGAAATAGATATATTTATATAAAAACAGATATTTGATAGCCCCCAAATCCATGGAAATTTGGGTTAGGAGGAGGTTTTTGGGGCATGGTTGTGGCTGTGATGTCAGGCATGGAGGGTGCTGCTGCTGCATTCCCTGTGATTCCCCAAACCTGGGGGATTTTCCTGGGTTTTGCTTTGGTGCTGTGGTTCCCTGGGAATGTTTGAACACTGGGCTGCGGAGCTTATCACACCTCCTGCACATCTAATCTCTGCTTATCACCCATCTCCAATGACTTCCTATTAACTCCCACTTTCTTCTCTTTTCTCTTCCTGCCTGCAAGTTCCATTTTTCTGCTTCCTAAAATGAAAACCGAGGCTTTAAATCCAATATTGATCCCTGAGCTGATTGCTCAGCCTCCCTTCAGCCCACTCCATCAACAGCCTCCACCTCATTAATTGCTTTCTCATTACTTCCATGTGGAATAACAGCCACAGGGACCCTTTTCTCCATCTAAATAAATGGGAAAAAACCCAATTTTTTTCCCCTGGAATTCTATACATCCTAGCTAAACACAGAATATTTAAAACTTTTCGTTTTGCTGGTGGTTCTCATCAAGAAAATGGGAAGCAGGGAGGTCATTTCAGTTCATCTCTGTATATTCCCACCAGGAACACCACAAATCAAGTCCAGGCACCCTCAGGATTTAATCACTTTTTTCTTTATTAGGAGCTGGGTGAGTCACCCCTGGTGCTGTCACACGATGTGTACCCGAAAATCTTCATCCAGAGAATTCCTAGAAATGTTTTGAATCCCTTTTTTCTTAGAAGGAATTGCAGAACAGACTTTTTTTTTTTTTTTTGAGTGGACAAACAGGGTAATTATAGTAAAAGGGTGAGATGGCATGGAAGGGTTGAAGGTTTCCATGTGGAAGGGCTGAATCCATGGGATGGAATGGATTGTAAGGCAGTTGGGGGGAATTCCTGCCAAAAAAAAGCTCTGGAAAAGCACAATCCGAGTTTGGGATGAAAAACTGGACATGGCCACAGGGTTTAGGCATCAAAAAGGCTTTTGGAGAAGGACAGAGTTAAATTGGTCCATGGGCTGAGTGAATCCAACCAAGCTTTTGGTTTCTTTGGCAAGCAGGGACAGTCAGATGGGGCTCAGGGAAATCCCAAACCCACTCTGGCTGCAGGGATGGAGGCAGTGGGACGGGCACTGCTGGATTTCCCCTTATCCCTGGGGTCAGGGTAAGGAAAATGCCACATAAAAGGTAAATTTGGATTTACCTTTCTCCTTATCCTTGGGGCTGGAATAAGGAAAATGCCACATAAAAGGTAAATTTGTATTTACCTTTCTCCTTATCCTTGGGGCTGGGATAAGGAAAATGCCAGATAAAAGGTAAATTTGGATTCACTTTTCCCCTTATCCCTGAGGTTGGGATAAGGAAAGCCCCAGATCCCAGAGCCCAAGACCCCTGTGCCTTTGATTTAACCCTTGGAAAAGACAATTACCAACCTTTATATGAAGGATTACAAGCCACGACAGTTTAAGTAGAATGACAGTGAATTTATCATAAGGTGAAAAATAGATTTTTGGGGGTTTTTAGAATGGGGGTTCAGGGGGCAAGATGGAGGAACCTGGGTGTGTCCAGCCTTTCTCCTTCTTCTTCTTGGCCTCCATCTTCTGGGTGATGTTGGCACTTTTGGATTGGTTTAGAGTAGAAGCTCACTGTCTAACATAGGTGATAGGTATTGGAAAGTAATTGCAAATATTGTACACGTAGTTTTTAGTATAAAAACATAACACTGCCCTGGGGCAGGCAGAGTGCCTCTGACTGTCCTGCTGAACGGACCTCGGCTGGGCAGGAGAAAAAATTTTATAGATAAGAAACAATAAACAACCTTGAAAATGAGAAATGAAGAGCTCTGACTCCTTCTTCAACCACCAGGCTGGGAAAAGAGACTTTCTAGCACATCTCAGGGGTCACTGTGAGCAGCTAGAGAACCCGAGAGCTCCCCATGCATGGAGCTGGCAGCTCTGTGCTCCTGTCCCCTGCTCCACCTGGAGCCCCGGCTGCTGCTGCAGCTTTGTGCCCTAGACACCAACCCCTGGGGGCGCTTGGCAAAGGGAAAACTGAGTTTTCCAAGCCCCAGGGCCAATTCCTGCCTGGGAACAGCCTGGCTGCTTATCTGCTCATCCATCTGCTGCCACCAGCGGTGCCACCAGCGGTGCCACCTGCGCGGCAGGGAGGGGACAAGGTGGGAGCCGGGGAGGAGAGCCAGGAGCAATCCCTGCCCCCGGGCTGCTGCTGCTGCTGCCCCAGCAGGCGCTGCAGCTCCTCCTGGTCCTGGAAGGGGTTCCTGCCGTATTCCCGGCGGATCCAGGCGCGGTACTGCCGGGAAAAGAGGCAGGAGAGGCTCTCAGGGTGAGCTGGAAAGCTGAGGAACCCCAGAGAGAGAGAGCAGGGGGAAAGCAGCGAGCAAAGCAATTCCTGCTGCATCCCCGGCACAGCCAGCATGCAGGAGGGTCCCATCCCAAGGAGCTCACACCCAGCACCCCACAGATGCAGTGGATGCCCCATCCCAGCACTCCCCACATCCCCAGCACAGCCACCATGCAGGGTCCCATCCCAAGGAGCTCACACTCAGGCTGGAGGGATGAAGAAGGAAAAAAGGGACCAAGAGCAGCACTAGGATGATGGGTAGGGTTATAAAAGGAAATCAGCGGATGGATGTCCCCATAGATGCAGAAGATCCCTGATCCCAGCACTCCCCACATCCCCAGGCACACCCTCCATGCAGGAAGGTCCCAATCCCACAGGACCTCACACCCAGCATGCCACAGATGCAGTGGATCCCCCATCCCAGCACACCCTCCATGCAGGAGGGTCCCATCCCACAACAGCTCACACCCAGCACCCCACAGATGCAGTGGATGCCCCATCCCAGCACTCCCCACATCCCCAGCACAGCCACCATGCAGGGTCCCATCCCACAGGAGCTCACACTCAGGCTGGAGGGATGAAGACGGAATTAAAGGGCCAAGAGCAGCAGCAGGATGATGGGTAGGGTTAGAAAAGGAAGCCAGTGTGGATGGATGTCCCCAGAGATGCAGATACCTCATCCCAGCACTAGGATGATGGGTAGGGTTAGAAAAGGAAGCCAGTGTGGATGGATGTCCCCAGAGATGCAGGGGATCCCCCATCCCAGCACTCCCCACATCCCCAGCACAGAGCTGGCAGCACCCTCAGCTTCCCACGCTGCCTGCAGCTGGGACAGCAGCTTTATTTATTCCTCCTTGCCAAGAAGCTGCTGCTACTCCTCAAGTGCCTGAATTCCTGTAAGGAATGATTCCCAAACCTTTTTTTTTTTTTTCCCCCACGAGCAGCACGGTCCTTGCAAGGTGGGGCAGGTTTGATGTCTGAGCACCTCGGGAGGTTGTGGAGAGCCTCTGAGCCCACTGATCCTGATTATTGCAGGGGCAGGAGCACCCTGGTGGCCAGGGGCCAGCTGGCGGCAGGCTGAGGGCTGGAAGCAGGGGATGATGCAGGGGAACTGTTCCCGTTACGGCTGGGATGAGGAAACAGCCAGCCAGGCAGCAGCGTGGGCAGGAAGGGGCAGCTCTGCCAGGATCCACCATTCCAGGGCTCACAGGGGCTCTGCCATCTCCCTGAGGAGCTGGGATCCAGCAAGGAATTACCGGGATGAGGGGCAGGAGCACACCCAGCAACACCAAACACCTCGAGGGAAGGATGGAGGGCAGCTGTGGGTGCAGAGGGACCAGCACTGGAGCCCTGGGATGGGGACAGGGATGGGATGGGATGCAGCCAGGGGATCCCTGGGGAGAGGGAAGCAGCTCCCGTGAGCTGCCCAGCCTTGGCACCCCCAGGATGAGCCCTCACCGGGGATTTGGGCTCCTGAATGGGCAGGAGCCACCGAGTTCCCAGAAAAAGGTTGGGATGCAGGACAGCAGGACTGGCAGCTCAGCACTGCATCAGCCACAAGGGGGAAAAAAAGTTTTAGAGTGACCCTGGTGGTATCCCCCTCTCGTGCAGCCAGGGAAAATCAGCTGGGGCAGGGGGGATTCCCACTGGGAATGTCTGGGTTTCCCAAATCCACTCCCTCCCACAGCAGGCCTCACCAGGGCTGTCACACAGTCAGGGACATCCCTGCCCAGGGCGGCCCTGAGAGCCAGACCTGTATTCCTTGAGAGAAAACACCCCTGGGAAGGGAGACCCAGAGGGTTTGGGACGGGATCTGGGGCAAGATCCATGCCAGGATCTCCTGGGGGGCACATCCCCTCTGTGCCAACCATCCAGAGGGATGGAGCTCCGTGGGAAGGGCTCCTGGCACCCAGCAGGGCTCAGCACCCAGCTGGGAGCTGCCTCCACCATCCTGGGAGGAGGGAGGGAGTGGTGGGAGATGGGGGAAGCTGCCAGGCATTTCCTCTTAAAGCAAGAAGGGGTTCCAGCCCATTTCCTGCAGTGCTGGGCACCAACCCACTGCCCTCCTCTGTCACAGACACATTTTATGAAAAATCCTTGAAAAAATCCTATGAAAAAAGTCTTATGAAAAATCCTTTCCTTAGGATTTTTCCTCCTGAGAAACTGAGAAGCCTCAGGCAGAAAATGCAAACAATGATTATCTGCTGCTGTGGAATGCAACAGGTGCATCTGGGATTGGTCTCATGTGGTTGTTTCTAATTAATGGCCAATCACAAGCCTTTGTTATCATTCTTTCTTTTTCTATTCTTAGCCAGCCTTCTGATGAAATCCTTTCTTCTATTCTTCTAGTATATTTTTACTATAATATATATCATAAAATAATAAATCAGCCTTCTGAAACATGGAGTCAGATCCTTGTCTCTTCCCTCATCCTCAGACCCCTGTGAACACGGTCACACTCCTCCTCCTCCTCCTCATCCTCCTCCTCATCCTCCTCAGCCCATCTAGGGTAAAAAGGCAGCCTGGCCACAGGGCACAGCTCTGTCACCAGAATGCCCCTCTGCGCCCTCTGTGACTTCCTTTTCTAACCCTCCCCATCATCCTGCTGCTGCTCTTGCTCCCTTCCGTCCTTCTTCATCCCTCCAGCCTGGAGGATTCCCATTTGCCAGCTGGAAACCACAGCAGTGAGGCTGGAGCATCTCCCCCATTCCTTCCTCCCATCTGAGCTCCCTGGCGTGAAGGAAACTGAGGCACCACAGCCCCAGGAGGCCCCCAGAAGGCCCAGGGTGTTCCTCGCAGGTTTGAACCAGCAAGGATTGAGGTTTCCCACCCACCAGGGCCATTCCAGGGCTGACATCACACACGAGTGGGAGTTTCAAGGAAAAGGCAGCTCTTGCTAAATCCCACAGGCAGGAAAACACATCCCAGCACCTCCACCCTCGGCTGTGCCTTGGCTGCTTCAGGGAAAGGCTGGCAAAACTGTGAGGTGATGGGAAAAGCAGCTTGGAAGGGAAAAAGAGGAAATTGTGGTGTCCAGGGTGGATTTGGGGAGCAGGAGGAAGAGCTGGGATGGAGGGAGGGCACAGCAAAGCCCAGCCCAGGGTCTGTGGGAAGGGCTGGGGGGAGCTGGCCCCGCCAGGGGAAGCCCTGCAGGGAATCTCCAGCACCGAGGGCGGTTTGTAATCCCCAGGAGCATCTGCCAGCCTCCTCCAGGGGCGTTTCTGGCAGCTGGTGACAACAGGGCAGGGCCACATCCCTCGTGTGACAGCACCCGCGGAAGGGAACTTGGCCTTGGGGACATTGTCACAGGAACTTGGCCTTGGGGACAGTGTCACAGGCTGTCCCTGCTCCCTCCTGCCAGGACAGGAACCCCCCCAGGGGCTATGGGGGAGCACAGGGACCCCCTGTTTGCCATGGGAATCCCCCCAGGGGCTATGGGGGACAACAAGGACCCCCTGTTTGCCATGGGAATCCCCCCAGGGGCTATGGGGGAGCACAGGGACCCCCTGTTTGCCACAGGAATCCCCTCAAGGGCTCAGGGGGAGCATAGGGACCCCCTGTTTGCCATGGGAATCCCCCCAGGGACCCCCTGTTTGCCATTGCACGGTGCCTGCAGTGCACAGGGGGCTCTGCCTCCAGGGGTGGCGCTGGATTTAGGGGTGACAGGAGCTGTGACACCCCTTGTACACATCATTTCCTGGGTTTCCCTTTCCTTGTCTGTGTCCCATGGGAAGTTTGGGATGGGTGAAGGAGCAGAGTTCAGAGTGGGAGGCTGGAGGCAGCTGGAGAGCCAGGGGGGAGCTGTGCTTTTAAAAGCTTTTTCCTTTGCTTTTTAAGGTCTTACCCTTTGCTTTTTAAGGTCCTTCCCTTTGCTTTTTAATGTTTTTTCCCTTTGCTTTTTAAGGTCTTACCCTTTGCTTTTTAAGGTCCTTCCCTTTGCTTTTTAAGGTTTTTTCCCTTTGCTTTTTAAGGTCTTACCCTTTGCTTTTTAAGGTCTTTCCCTTTGGTTTTTAAGGTTTTTTCCCTTTGCTTTTTAAGGTCTTTCCCTCTGCTTTCAAAGGCTTTCCAGGCCAAGCCTGCAGCTCTGGCCCCTGCACTGAGTGCTCTCCCTGGAATGCAGCCGGGCTCTGCTCCATCCTCCCTCCCTGCTGGGAACCAGCCAGCCTCAGCTCCTGCTCTCCCAAAACCTAATTTTGGGGAGGAAATGGGAGATTTCTCCCCTCCTGCCTGCCCCTGAGAGCAGGGCTCTTGCGGCAGAGGGTGCCCAGACATCTCGAAACTCCTCACAAGTGCCTTCCTCCCCTTCCACTCCCCCTCTCCCTGCTGCATTCTCGGGAACTGGCCCAGCTCCTTCCTGAGGTTCCCAAGGGACAAGCTGCTCTCCCATCCTTCCTGCTGCATCCCAGCTCCAGAAAACAAGTCTGGGGCTTTTAAGAGCTTCTTAAAGTGCACTCACACAATACCAAGGCAATTTTTTAAAATTTCTTTTTGTTTTTGCACACAAACCCCCAAATCCTCAGGGGCAAACAGCTGCAGGCAGAGGGGCCATGCTTGGTTGCAAACCCCTCCAAAAGCAGCCAAGGATTTCAAGTTTGGGGTTTGCAAGTTTGGAGTTCTTAAGTTTGGGGTTTTTAAGTTTGGGGCTTTTAAGAGCTTTTTAAAGTGCACTCACACAATACCAAGGCAATTTTCTTTTTGTTTTTGCACACAAACCCCCAAATCCTCAGTGATAAACAACATTCCCAAATCCAGCTGGGGCAAACAGCTGCATGCACAGGAGCCATGCCTGGTTGCAAACAGCTCCAAATTGTACCCAAGGGTTTCAAGTTTGGGGTTTCAAGTTTGGGGTTTTCAAGTTTGGAGTTTACCCCTCCAAAATGTACCCAAGGGTTTCAAGTTTGGAGTTTTCAAGTTTGGGATTTTTCAGTTTGGGATTTTTAAGTTTGGGGTTTTTAAGAGCTTTTGAAAGTGCACTCACAGAATACCAAGGCAATTTTTTTTTTCTTTTTGTTTTTGCACACAACCCCCCAAATCTTGAGGTGATAAACAACATTCCCAAATCCAGCTGGGGCAAACAGCTGCATGCAGAGGAGCCATGCCTGGTTGCAAACCCCTCCAAAATGTACCCAAGGGTTTCAAGTTTGGGGTTCTCAAGTTTGGAGTTTATCCCTCCAAAATGTACCCAAGGGTTTCAAGTTTGGGGTTTTTAAGTTTGGGGTTTTCAAGTTTAGAATTTATCCCTCCAAAATGTATCCAAGGGTTTCAAGTTGGGGTTTTTAAGTTTGGGAATTTCAAGTTTGGAGTTTATCCCTCCAAAACCTACCCAAGGGTTTCAAGTTTGGGCTTTACAAGTTTGGGATTTTTAAGTTTGGGGTTTTTAAGTTTGGGGTTTTTAAGAGCTTTTTAAAGTGCACTCACACAATACCAAGGCAATTTTTTTTTTCTTTCTGTTTTTGCACACAACCCCCCAAATCTTGAGGTGATAAACAACATTCCCCAATCCAGCTGTGGCAAACAGCTGCATGCAGAGGAGCCATGCTTGGTTGCAAACACGTCCAAAATGTACCCAAGGGTTTCAAGTTTGGGGTTCTCAAGTTTGGAGTTTATCCCTCCAAAATGTACCCAAGGGTTTCAAGTTTGGAGTTTTCAAGTTTGGGATTTTTCAGTTTGGGATTTTTAAGTTTGGGGTTTTTAAGAGCTTTTGAAAGTGCACTCACACAATACCAAGGCAATTTTTCTTTTTAATTTCTTTTTGTTTCTGCACACAAACCCCCAAATCCTCAGTGATAAACAACATTCCCAAATCCAGCTGGGGCAAACAGCCCCATGCACAGGAGCCATGCCTGGTTGCAAACCCCTCCAAAAGCACCAAAGGGGCCTTACCTCGGGGAGCAGGGTGCTCTCGTACTCCTGCAGCTGCTGCTGGAAGCCGGGGTTGGGGCTGGCGTAGGAGCGAGCGGCCCTGGTGGCAGCCAGGCAGCTCTGCCAGCCCAGCTCTGTCACTGTCATCAGGTATGCCACCAGCAGGGTGCTGCTGCGGGACACCCCGGCCAGGCTGTGCCAGGAGGAGCCGGTCAGGCAGGGGATCCCACAGGAATCACCCCTGGGCTGCAGGTCCCTGGCTGGGCTCTGAGCAGCGTGGGCTGGAGGGGATGAGGAGCTCTCCTCTCACAGTCACTGCTGTTGGCACCTCCCTGTCCCCTCCTCAAGCCACATCTTGGGTGCTCAGTGCAGGGAGTGCCCATCCCTGTGGATCCAAAAGCCTTCCCGTGGCCCTCCCTGCTGCTCTGTGCCTCCTCCTCGCCTTCCTCCCCCTCCCCAGTGATGTTCAACACCAAGGACAGTTTTTGGGAGCCCATGCCTGATGCCTCAGGTTTTGGCTTTTCCATTTTTCACATTCTGTGCGGCTTTAGTGTGCAGTTCTGAGCTTCATACTAGATGAGGGAGCGTCTGACATCGTGAGCAGGCTAAAAATACTGAGCCTCTCATTCCTCCTGGATTGACAGGAGATGTCAGTCCAAGGATCCTCCAGCAAATGGAGCATCAACATCTGAGAGGATATTCCCAGCCCAAAGTGATGCCTCAGGTTTTGGTTTTTCTGTTTTTCACATTCTGTGCTGCTTTAGTGTGTGGGTCTGAGCTTCACATCAGGGGATGGTGAGCTCTGTGCACAGAGCAGGGAGACAAAACAATTCCTGCTCCAGCTGGGCACCAAGGACAAATGATCCAAATCTCAGCCCCAAGAGCACAAACACCGTGGGCTGCAGAGAGAAAAACAAGCAGGGTGGGACTGCAGGGGCTAAAGCTGGAATGGGACAATGAACTGCAAGATGCAAATGGAGCAGAACTGATCACAGTGAGAGACCCCGGGAGTGCTCGTGCATTTTGGGGCCATTTTGGTTCATCTTGGGCTCATTTTGGGACCATTTTGGTTCACCTTGGGTGCAGCCCTGGCTGGGCTCTTGTGCTGCCCAAAGTGGATCCATTGAGGAGATCCTTTTAATAAATCCCTGCTTTATATGGATTCTGTAGCTCTGCCCAGCCTCTGTTCTAGCTCAGCCTTCCCAGGGCACCATCCCCAGCTCCCCGAGGATGGCTGGGCTGTGAGGGCTCCCAGCAGCTCTCACCAGTGCACCAGGCAGCCTCCCCCTCCGAGCCGGCACTCGTGGATGAACTGGATGCACTCCTTGAAATGCTGCAGCCTGCAGGGGGAGAGGCAGAGGTGAGGAGGGCAGGGCTGGCTGTCCCTGCAAACAGCAGCACTGTCACTCCCAAGGGTTTTCCACCACCCCGGGGCCACCAGCGTGGGGTGGGAGCAGAGATCCTTCCTCTGCCAGGTGAAGGTGACGCCTCAGGGTTCGGTTTTTGTATCTTTCACATTCTGTGCTGCTTTAATGTGTGGGTCTGAGCTTCGTACTAGGGGATGGTGAGCTCTCTTCACAGAGTTATTAAGTTATTAAGTTAAAAATTAGTTATTAAGTTAAAAATCAGTTATTGAGTAAGTATCAAGTTACTAAGTTAAAAATTAGTTATTACGTTTAAAAATAGTTATTAAGTTATTAAGTTAAAAATTAGTTATTAAGTTAAAAATTAGTTATTAAGTATTAAGTTACTAAGTTAAAAATTCGTTATTACGTTTAAAAATAGTTATTAAGTTAAAAATTAGTTATTAAGTTAAAAATCAGTTATAAGTTAAAAAATAGTTATTAATTTAGAAGTAGTTATTAAGTTATTAAGTTAAAAATTAGCTATTAAGTTAAAAATCAGTTATAAGTTAAAAAATAGTTAAGTAAGTATTAACTTATCAAGTTAAAAATGTATTAAGTAAAAAATTAGTGATAAGGTTAAAAAATTACTTATAAAATAGTTATTAAGTTAAAAATAAAAATAATTTAAGTAACACTTCTTAATTAAACTGTTTATCCCTAAAAATCTTATAAAAAAGATACAACTCCATTTTTAACTTATTAAAGCGCGATAAAACTCACAATCTGTGAAATATCTGTAATATAAGTAAAATAATCTGTAATATAATAATCTAAATATAATAATCTATAAATATTATAAATATAATAATCTGTAATATAAATAAAAACCAATAAACACCTAAACCCAAACAAAAAATACCATCTCACATATTTAATCCCAACCTTAACAAAAAAAAAAAAACTGTATAGAAATAAAAACCAATAAACACCTGAAAAAAAATAACATCTCACACATTTAATCCCAACCTTAACAAAAAAAAAAAAAAAAAAAAAAAAAATCCACTTAGAAGAGGGTCCCTTTGGCAGCCCCTCTGCTGCGGCGCCGGACTTCCTCTGCTCCACGTGATGGGGTGGGCGTGAGCCCACGCTGCCTTCCTGATTTCTCAGAAGCCAAAGTTTGACCTGCTGCAGTCATTCCCACTGCCAAGGGAGCTGCTTTCGCTCTGGGAACTCTCCAAAAGCTCCTCCATCCCTGCTGGCCCACAGAGAAGGGTGTTTGTTCTTCACCCTGCCCTGGAGCGCTGGGCTCGGTGCTGTCTGAGGAGCCAAAATGAATTTATTCAGGAATTGCAGGGGGTTCTGCTTCCCAGGAACAGGAGAGACAAGGGAGTGTCTGACATCGTGAGCAGGATAAAAATACTGAGCCTCTCATTCCTGGAAGGAGATGTCAATCCAAGGATCCTCCAGCAAATGGAGCATCACCATCTGCGAGGATGTTCCCTGCCCAAAGTGATGCCTCAGGGTTAAACTTTTCTGTTTTTCACATTCTGTGCTGCTTTAGTGTGTGGGTCTGGGGTTCACATGAGGGGATGGGGAGCTCTGTGCACAGAGCAGGGAGACAAAACAATTCCTGCTCCAGCTGGGCACCAAGGACAAATGATCCAAATCTCAGCCCAAGAGCACAAACACCATGGGCTGGAGAGAGAAAAACAAGCAGGGTGGGACTGCAGGGGCTAAAGCTGGAATGGGACAATGAACTGCAAGATGCAAATGGAGCAGAACTGATCAAGGGAGAGACCCCGGGAGCGCTCGTGCGGACCATTCATCTTGGGCTCATTTTGGGACCATTTTGGTTCACCTTGGGTGCAGCCCTGGCTGGGCTCTTGTGCTGCCCGAGGTGGATCCATTGAGGAGATCCTTTTAATAAATCCCTGCTTTATTCTTTAGCTCTGTCCAGCCTCTCTTCTAGCTCAGCCTTCCCAAGGCATCAAAATCTCGTCCCAGGGGATTTCCCTGCTTGTCCTGCTGACCTTCACAGAGCACACAGCATCCCCCAGGGCCTGCAGGTGCTTCCCACTCAGCTCCAAACTCTCCAGATCCCAGTCCTGCCCTTCAGCCCCTCAGCAGGACCAGCAGGAATCTTCTCTGCTTGCAAGGATACGATGCCACGGTGCTCGTTTTCCATCCTCCATCCCTATCCCAATATCCCAAAGGGACTGGGCTCCCCCATCCATCCTCACCCACTCCACGGGTGTTTTTCCCACAGGGAAAGCTCTGCCTGTGCTTTTCCAAGCGTGGGATCGGGCAGTGGAATTAGTGCTGAGCTCCCTAATCACAAGTAGGACACAAAGTTCACCAGGATTGTGAAATCCAAGGCATAAACTGACAAGCAGAAAATAGTTTCTTGAATAACTCTTCCTTCCTGCAGGCAGCCTTATCTTCTTTTTTTTTTTTCTTTTTTTATTTTTTTTTTCCCTTTCGTAGACACGCCACGAGCGCAAAGAAATGAGCGAAGGGGGAAAAAATAACAACCAAAAAATCCCAGTTCTTGCTGAGGCAGGGTTTTCTTGTAAAGCTTCTCTTTCCGCTCAGCCAGAGCATGAGCAAGCAGGATTCCACCCCCAGGCACAGCTGCTGCCAAGGATGCTGGAAAAACCAGCACCTCCACAGGCAGGGGCTTGGAAATTAAGTTTTGATGCTTTTTAGTGTTTGATTGGAGAGAAAAATCCCCCTGGATTTGTCAATTTGCTGGTGCAGATTGATGATTTATTGGTGCTCGTCACCCAAAGCAGCAGCATCCCACAAAATCCTGAGAATTTCTCCCAGCTCCTCTCAGCAGCTTCATCTCCAAAACAGCATTCCAAGAGTTATGAGTGTGGATCATTGCTTTATATGGCAAAAATAATTTATATTTTAATAAAATTTCTCTTTTAAAAAAAGTGCCTGGAGGACTGACACAAATCATCTTTCTAACACTCCAGTTTTCAATCCTGCCCAGTGGAATAACTCTGAAACTTGACAAAAAAATCACATTTCCTGACTGCAAGCACACATTAAAAATAGATTTTAAGCCCTAAAATGTTATTTACCACATAAAAATGAGCCCCAGCTTCTAGGAAGCTCGGGGATTATGAGAAATTTCACAGCATGAATGGACTAAACCTTCATCCTGCACAACCTGAGCTTTTATCGAGCAACAGGTGCTGATAGGAAAAAGGATGGGAAATCACTTACAGGTTTTGACTGGATGAATCCGAGGCTGAGATACACAGATAGGTCATGTCCTGCAATACAAAATAAAATAGTCATGAAACACCTCCAAGAATCACAAAATCCTCCATTTCTCTCTCTTTTTTTCCTTCCTCAGTTGGCCTTGAGGGGAGAAGAAAGCTGAAAACCACCGTGGGGTTTGCTCCACTGCAAGGGATGAGTGCATCCATCCCACCCCACTGATTTCCTCTCAATCCCACAGGACAGGCCAGGCTGTGGAGACACCTCAAATATTCAGGAGCCCCCCAAAACGGAGCCAGGGAGCCCCAAACTCCACCAGGAAGACGAGCACTGACAAAGCCACTCTCATCAATGAGTTATTTCCTCCCTGTCCTTTTAATACCCCATAAATCATCTGCTGCCTGCTGGCCTAGGTCAGATTACTTTCCTCTCCTTAAAACATCGCTTCCTCGATCCTCCCTGCTCGGAGCTAAATTTAGATCCTTTTCATCTGGGGGTTGGGGTGGTTTTTTCTTAATCCTTTCTTAGCAAAATATGGGGGGAAATCCTGCAGCCAGAGCACCAGGGATTGCCTCATCTCCACCAGGTTCAGGCAGCCCAACGCCCTGGACCACTCTCCAGCCCAGGAGGTTGGAAAAATTGGATTATTTAAGGAATAAGGAAGGGGCAGAGCGGGATGGGCACAGAGATAATTCTGTGCTGGGGTGACCCACAGGCTTTCCACCCACAGCTCCACGCCTGGTGCATCCCAACGTGTCCCCAGGCTGGGAAGAGGCACCAAATCCACCCTGGAGAAGCCAAAAGGACCTTGACTCACCCCAAAGCTCAACCCACACCCCCCAGGCCGGGATGAACCCCGGGACTGCTCCTGGGGCCGGATGTCCCTGTCCCCATCCCTGTCCCTGCCCCCATCCCTGTCCCCATCCCTGTCCCTGTCCCGGGGCTGGGTGTCCCTGTCCCTGTCTCTGTCCCCATCCCTGTCCCTGTCCCCATCCCTGTCCCGGGGCCGGATGTCCCTGTCTCTGTCCCCATCCCTGTCCCCATCCCTGTCCCTGTCCGGGGGCCGGGTGTCCCTGATCCTGTCCCCGTCCCCATCCCTGTCCCCATCCCTGTCCCCATCCCTGTCCCTGTCCCTGTCCCCATCCCTGTCCCACCATGGCAGCAGTGCTGGGGTTTGTGGTCACCGCTGGGGCCGTGATTGACACATTGCAAAACCCCCCGAGCCTTCCGCTTCCCCTCCACGGGCTCTGCTCCATGGTGTAAGGGCTGCGTGCGCTTTGCTCCATGGTGTAAGGGCTGCGTGTGCTCTGAACCATGGTGTAAGCATTCTGAGCACTTTGCTCCATGGTGTAAGTGCTGCATGCGCTTTGCTCCATGGTGTAAGCATTCTGAGCACTTTGCTCCATGGTGTAAGGGCTGCATGCGCTTTGCTCCATGGTGTAAGCATTCTGAGCACTTTGCTCCATGGTGTAAGTGCTCTGAGCACTTTGCTCCATGGTGTAAGTGCTCCATGCGCTTTGGCGTAAGCATTCCAAGCACTTTGCTCCATGATGTAAGGGCTGCGTGTGCTTTGTTCGCTATTGTAAGCATTCTGAGCGCTTTGCTCCATGGTGTAAGTGCTCCAAGCGCTTTGCTCCGTGGTGTAAGCGTTCTGAGTGCTTTGCTCTCTGGTGTAAGCGCTGCGTGCTCTTTGCTCCGCGGTGAAAGCACTCTGTAATGCTTTGCTCCATTGTGTAAGTGCTCTGAGCACTTTGCTCCATGGTGTAAGTGTTCTATGCACTTTGCTCCATGGTGTAAGTGTTCTGTGCACTTTGCTCCATGGTGTAAGTTCTGTGTGCACTTTGCTCCATGGTGTAAGCCCTCTGCACGCTTTGCTCCCCATTGTAAGCACTACATGCGCTTTGCTGCATTGTGTTGCCCTCCGTGGGCTTTGCTCTGTGGTGTAAGCACTCCAAGCACTTTGCTCCATGGTGTAAGCGCTCCACGCGCTTTGCTCTCTGTTGTAAGCCCTCCGTGCACTTTTCTCCCTGTTGTAAGCGCTCTGAGCCCTTTGCTCTTCCTTGTAAGCGCTCCATGCGCTTTGCTCGGTGTTGTAGGCGCTCCGTTCGCTCCCCGTCTGGCCCAGCCCCGGCGGCTGCCCTGGGCCGTTTGTCCTTCCCAGGAGCTCTGTCCTTCCCTGGCCCTGTCCTACTCCCAGGACTCAGCGCCCCAGAGGGGAAGGGCCCCAGCTGGGGTTTTGCTGGGGATCCCAAAAGGATGAGTGGTCCTGGTGGTCCCATTCCCTTTCTGCAGCACCCCAACACTGGGGTGAAGCACCCCCAGCACCAGGAGGATGTGGAGCTGCTGGAGAGAGCCCAGAGGAACCAGGGAGCTGCTCCAAAAGCTGGGAAAACTCTGCTCTGGAGCCAGGCTGGGAGAGCTGGGGGTGCTCACCTGGAGAGGAGAAGGATCCAGGGAGAGCTCAGAGCTCCTAAAGGGGCCCAGAAGAGCTGGAGAGGGACTGGGGACAAGGGATGGAGGGACAGGACACAGGGAATGGCTCCCAGTGACAGAGGGCAGGGATGGATGGGACACTGGGAATTGGGAATTGTTCCCTGTGAGGGTGAGGAGGTGCCCAGAGCAGCTGTGGCTGCCCCTGGATCCCTGGCAGTGCCCAAGGCCAGGCTGGACACTGGGGCTGGAGCACCCTGGGACAGTGGAAGGTGTCCCTGTCCCCCAGCAGGTCCCCAGCACCCCTCAGCCGTGCCCCTCGCTCCTCTGGGAGCTGAACCTGCAGCTGCTCCTGGCGCTTGGAACCACCCGGGGCAGGATTTGAGCAGGAGAGACCTGTCCCACCCCTCTGCCCCCAGCCCAGGGGCAGCTCCCTCCTGCCTCAGTTTCCCCACTCAGCATTCCGCAGCGCTCCGGGCATCGGCGAGCCCGGAGGAGCGGGGACACCGAGCAGGGGACACCGAGCAGGGGACACCGAGCCGGGGACACCGAGCAGGGGACACCGGTGCCAGCTCCGGCTGCGGTCCCGCCGTGTCCCCTCCCTGCCGGGGCTCCATTCGCGGGGCGCCGCCGCCCTCTCGTGGGGACCCCCCGGCAGCACCGGGCACCCTCCGGGCACGGCCCCGCAGCGCGGCGGGTCCCGCCTGCCCCCCAAAACACACCCAAACACCCCACTGCTCCCCAAAAAACCCCACTGCCCCCCAAAAACCACCCAAACACCCCACTGCCCCCCAAAAACCCCACTGCCCCCCAAAAACCACCCAAACACCCCGCTGCCCCCCAAAAAACCCCACTGCCCCCCTAAAACCACCCAAACACCCCGCTGCCCTCCGAAAAACCCCACTGCTCCCCAAAACACACCCAAACACCCCACTGCCGCCCAAAAAACCCCACTGCCCCCCAAAAACACACCCAAACACCCCGCTGCCCCCCCAAAAACACCCAAACACTCCACTGCGCCCCAAAAACCACCCAACACCCCAGTGCCCCCTAAAAACCACCCAAGCACCCCTCTGCACCCCAAAAACGACCCAAACACCCTGGTGCTCCCCAAAACCCCCCCAAACACCCCGCTGCCCCCCAAAAACCCCACTGCCCCCCAAAACCCACCCAAACACCCCGGTGCCCCCTCCCCAAATCCATCACTGAGCCCCTTTGGGCAGCATCGCCTGGTGCAACTCATTGTAAATCAGTATAAATGGATGTAAATCAGTATAAATGGATGTAAATCAGTATAAATTGATATAAATCAGTATAAATTGATGTAAATCAGCATAAATCGGTGCAAATCGGTGCAAATCCAGCATTGTTTCTCCCCCGGGGGTCCCTTCCCAGCTCCTGCTGCCCCCAGTGGTCCCCAGCACCCCCAGCCAGGCACGCACCTCCAGCACGGGCTTGGCGCCGCTGTGGACGGACAGGATGTGGGTCACCCCCTTGCTCAGCAGGTTCTCGTGGTCCTCTGAGTCTGGAAACAGGAGTCACGTGGGAATTACCTGCCCTGCTGGGACCCCCCACGCCCTGACCCCCATTCCAGCCCTGCCTCCCATCCCACACGGTGCAGGGAGGAGGTTGGACGCCTCCTTCCAGGCAAAATCCCCCTGGGATGCTGCACTGGGTACTCAGCAGGTTCCTAAAGCCATCCCCAACATCAGAAATTACCCTGAGAACTCAGACAAGGCTGTTGTGTCCTTGCTGTTGGGGTGGTTTCCAGATATGCCATGAATTTCCCGGGGTTCCAACATGGTTGGTGAGCACAGCTGTTGCAGACATCTTTTAAGAAAAATCCTTTCCTTAGGATTTTTCCTCCTGAGAAGCTGAGAGGCCTCAGGAACAAAATGTGAACAATGATTATCTGCTGCTGTGGAATGCAACAGGGGCATCTGTGATTGGTCTCATGTGGTTGTTTCTAATTAATGGCCAATCACAGCCCAGGCTAGCTCAGACACAGAGCCCAAGCCACAGATTTTCGTTATTCATTCTTTCTTATTCTATTCTTAGCTAGCTTTCTGATAAAACCTTTTCTTCTATTCTTTTAGTATAGTTTTAATGTAATATATATCATAAAATAATAAATCAGCCTTCTGGAACATGGAGTCAGATCCTCGTCTCTTCCCTCATCCTCAGACCCCTGTGAACACGGTCACAGACAGCTCCCAGTGGACATCCCTTTCCTGGGCTACACTGGGATCACTGGAAATTGGGATGGGGATTTGGGGCAGCTCTGGAGCTCTGGGAGATGCTGAGATTCCTGGCTGGGAGCACATGGAGTTGCCAAGGAGAGGAATCCTCCAGCCCTGCCAGCTGCCCAAGGATCCCACAGCACCAGGGAGGAGCAGGGAATTCACTCACCACGAATATTCCCCAGGTAGAGGCCGGTGACAATCTGGGGGGTGACAAAAAGGAGAAAGAATTCAGATGGCACCAGGAACAAGGTACGTCTGATGTGGTGGGAATGAGCTCCAGCAGGACCAGGACACCTGGCACCAAACTCCCCAGGCCGTGCCAAACCAAGCACCCAAATCCATGGATCATCTTCATAAACAACCAGGAAAGGCTGAGCACAAACCCCTCAGGAGAACAGAGCTCAGGAACAACTCAGCACAGGAATGGGAGGAGTTTGGATGTGATCCTCTGGAGTTCCAAAGGTTGCATCTGCCAGCTGGGGATGGATGGATGCTATTTATAGCAGGATTTATATTTATTGCAGTTCAAGAGATGTGAAGGCTGCAAATTTGGTCTCCAACTCGCTGCTGCAGGGTTATGAAGGAGAAAAGGGACAGCTGAGGATGTTTAAGGGGTGTAAGAACCTGCCAGAGCATTTCCAGAGGCACAGAAAGACAGAGCTGATTATCAGCTGGACTTGCTGGTGCCCATCTGGCAGAGGAGCCCTGGTTTGAGGGGTTTTAGGGTTTTCAGCACACTGGGTCACATCCAGCTGAACCCCAGCCCATTCCTGGGTGCAAACACCTGGATTCAGCACAGCACAAACTGTGAAGGGGAATGCACAGCCCTGCATGTCATGGGAGTCCAAAACTGGATCCTACAAAAGGGTCTGCACCAATCCAGCCCTTGGCAACAACAGCCTGGGCTCCCCCAAAGGTTTGGTGGCACTGGGGGCTGTAAAAGGCACTTTGCCTGTCAGGCTGAGTTCACAGGGGGTGAATGCCCAGTGCTAAACGCCATCAGAGCCATGCAGAGGGAATTTGCCCTGATCTGATCTCTCTGTTGTTGTCCCAGAGTCTAATTATAAACTGGAGGACTCACATTCCAACTGGTTATTTAAGGACAGCGACAGAAATTGATCCCCTCCTCCAGCCCTGGAGGAAAAGGCAGCACTGAGACCACACTTCCCCCATTGCTGGGGCACACCCCGAGGGTGGGAAGGGGGGAATTTCCCTGCAGGGACCCCTGTTATCCCTGAGGATGAAAATGCCAAGGTTTTACCACCCCAGGGATGAGCATTTAATGCCAGCTGTCACTTTTCTGCCACCTGCAGACACTGAGCTACTCACCCCGGACATAAAGCTCAGATTTAAATCCCCGTTTGTTTTCCCAATTCTCTTGAAGTGCTTGGAATTCCAAAGGGCTGTGGGAAAGGGGAAGGTGCAGATAGCTGTATTTAGAGACCTGGGAAGAGCATCCATGGGCTGCAGAAGAAGAGAATGTGCTGGCCCCCGTCCCACTGTCCCCTGTACCTTGCTCATTCCAGTCCCCATGGATTTTCTCTGCCCAGGATCAGGATTTGGGTGGTTCCTCAGTCTCCAAGGCTACCTGCAAACAAACACCCCAAATTCCCAGGGAGGAGGGTGAGGTGGGACCCCCTCCCAGGGCAGGAGGAAGGGGAACACGCCAGGAGGGGAGCAAGCAGAGCCCTGGCAAACTCAGCTCACCTGAGGCTGCTCCAACAGGTCCTGCTGCTGCTCTGGAGGGAAGGGAGCAGAGAGTGGCTGGTGCCAGGAAGGGGAGGATGAAATAAGGATCTGGAATTATGGCAAGGCTCAGGTTTCTCTCCTGGCCTCCCTGGGTTCCACAGCTTTTTGGGAAGGACAGACCCGGGAGGAACAACTGTCTTATCCCAGCAGCACTGAAACTCCAGTATTTGCTCCAAAATAAATTAATTTTCCAGGCACAAAACCCTGGCAGCTCCGTGTGCCTCACCCAGGTCAGTGCCGCAGCAGGGGCTGTGCAAAAAGCAGGGAAAAGCAGAACTCCAGCCATCACCAACCTGGCATTGTCACCCTCACCCATCTCAGCACCCCAGAGATAAATTTATCACTTAAGGGATTTTTCACCTGTAGGAAGGGGAGCTCATTGCTTAATTCCCACCAGGTTACCTCACCTCAAAAACCTTCCCAAATTTCTGAGTGGAAGGGAAAGAGGGGCCAGCAACAGCCCAGCACAGCTCCTAAACCACAACATCAATTTCCTGATGGTTTCCTGTCCCATCAGGAAAAGAGCAAACTTAAGTCCAAGCTTGGTTTAAGTTTCAGAGGGGCAGGGATCAGAGGGACCAAAGATCTTGGGAATAAAAACCATGGATGCCCCTGTGTGGGCACACAAGGAGCTCCATCATAATTCAGAAAATTCCTTCATGGATCAGCTCTGCTCACAGAGACACTGGGGAAAACAGGGATTAAGAGCTGTGAAAAACCTGCAGGGTCCAGGAGACACCAGCTCAGCTAAGGGAGAAATTTGGCAGCAGCTTTCTTAGCCCTGAAAATATTAATCCAGGCAGCAAATCTTGTTCAGGAACCCAATGTCCCACCCCAAGAAACCCATGCAGAGACCAGCAACAGGCAGCTGTCAAGTTAACCAGACATTTATTAGCATTTCTGGAGGTGGAGAGGGTGTTCCAGTACAACAAGCAACGAGGTCACACACGGGTGATGGAATCATTTCATATTCAAGCAGAGCAGGTTCCACTGAGTTGCTTTATTTCTTCCATTCATTGTTGTCAAAATCCCACTGGGCTGTGATGCCCTGCACGGGGTTAACCCTCATGTCCAACATCCTCTTGGTCTGAGCTGACACCCACTCCTCAGAGAAGGTGTGAGGGACAGGGCCGTACACTGCAGGATGGAATTACGGAATTATGGAGTTATGGAGTTATGTCCTCATGCCACATCAGCAAGTTGGGAATTTTGGGCTAAGTTTTGCTAATAAAAGGGTTTTTCCCTCCCTGGAGTCATCCCGCTGGAGCAGGCTGCCCAGAGAAGCTGTGGCTGCCCCAGCCCTGGAAGTGTCCAAGGCCAGGTTGGATGGAGTTTGGAGAAACCTGGGACAGTGGGAAGTGTCCCTGGCCATGGATGGAGGTGAAATGGGATCATCTTCAGGATCCCTTCCAACCCAAACCTGTGATTCTGTGATCTGCTCAAACCTGCACTCCCTGCATGCAGCATCTGCAGCACCCAGCTCAAACCACAGTCCCACATGGATTCTCCAGTGGTTTCCTCCCTCACCAAGATAACAGCTTCCTGCTCTCCTATTTTTGGGAGCCTCAAGGCAGGGAGCATTAACTGCTCCTTTAACTGCTGCTCGGCTCCTGGCAGCTGGAGGCTCTCTGGAGGCTGAATCTTTAGCTGGGAAGGCAGCCAAACGTGGCAGAAACCCAAATGTTCACTACCCAAGGCAGCAAAAGAGGGGAAGCTCTGGGATCAGGAATCTCACCACTCATTCCCTTCCATTTCCTGTCTTCCCAGATTTCTCTGAGTCAGCTTCCTGATTATTTCTGCTACACCCCCACAAGAGACAGCTCCGAGATGGAGTTTTCAGGGACTGACAGACAGCTCCTGCAGCAAGTCCCTGTTCTGGCTGTTCCACAAACCATCCTGGCCCCACAGAATTCCCATCAGGCATCTCCTGATCCTACTCTCCATGGAAGAGTTACTTACTGAAGTGCTTCTGCCAGATGAGGATGATTCCAGTGAGACCAAGGAAGAACAGAACTCCCCCCAGGACGGTTTTCCACTCGTTTGTCCCTTTCTTCATCTCTGCGTAGGTCTCGTTGAACTTTATCCGATACACTGGGGGAAAAGAAGCATCAAATCCTCTCTTTTAACTTTTCCTGGGATTTGCAGGTGACCAGAACTCTGCAGAGGGAGGTGAACAAAGGCTGAGGCTGCCCCAAAGGGGATGGATGTTAAATTAGGGTGGGCACACACCAAAGCCAATCAGTTCTTTCACCCCCACATCCATTTTAATCTCCATTTTACAGATTATCCTAAAGTTGGCCACAAGTGACAATGTAGACCTGAAAGAAGAAAACATGGGAGTTCTCCTTCCTCCCCTCCAATTCCCAGTGTGGTTATTGACCCCAAAGCTTCCTAACATGAATAATTCCAACAGGAATGTTTTGAGCTCAGCTGCCACTGAAATCCACAGGAATTTAAAATCCAAAGCAACAGAAAATCTGGAGCAATTCCTCAAAGTTTTAAACCTTTCCCAGACCAGATTCTCCCTTCATACCATGAGAGCAGTTAGAAAAGATGAGGCAATTTTATTTGCAAGTCAAAACACCCAGGGGAGCCTTCATTAGCTGGAATTTGGTTCATGCCAAGGTCAGTGGTTATCAACATTCAAATCCATGTTTGTGTTTGGGGCTCACTTCACCCAGCTGGACTAACAATGGCACAGTGTTGTACTTGTTGTACTGACAAGATTTTTTCCTGGCTGGCTGAAAACAGATGGGAATCAAGAAATAAACTATTATTATTATTATTATTATTATTATTATTATTATTATTATTATTATTATTATTATTATTATTATTATTATTATTATATTATTATTATTACTATTATTATTACTATTATTATTATTATTATTATTATTATTATTATTATTATTATTATTATTATTATTATTATTATTATTATTATTATTATTCCTGGCTGCTTGAAAGCAGATGGGAATCAAGACATTTATTACTATTACTACTGTTGTTGCTAATTTTTTGGGGGTTTTGGGGGTTTTTTGGGTTTGTTTGTTTGTTTGTTTCTGGAAGAGGAAGGAATGGCTGAATGTGACCTCAGATATGGAACAGAAGCCACAGCAGGGGCATTGCATGTTCTGTAACAGCACCAAAGATCTTGGGAATAAAAACCATGGAGCACACAAGGAGCTCCATCATAATTCAGGTAATTCCTTCATGGATCAGCTCTGCTCTCAGACACAGGGAAAAACAAGGATTAAGAGCTGCTCCAAGCATGGCCTGGAACAAAAAGCTGTCAAAAGACCTGACAAGGGCCTGGAGCACCAGGACAAGGGGAATGGCTTTGAGCTGAGTGGGTCTAGGTGGGATTTTGGGAAGGAATTGTTCCCTGTGAGGGTGGGCAGGCCCTGGCACAGGTGCCCAGAGATCCCTGGATCCCTGGCAGTGCTCAAGGCCAGGATGGACAGGGCTTGGAGCATAATAATAGAATATATTAATAACAGAATAGTAATATTCATAATACGCAGAATAACAACAAATTTCTATTCAAAATTCTGTTTAGATTTTGGTTAAAAAGTGGTCAACGTGAAATTAAAGAATCATCATCTGCAAGTTTGATAGAATCACCAGGATCCCCCTGTCTTTTCCCTCCAAACTGCTTTCCCAGCAGTGTGTACTGGCACATGGAGTTATTCCTTCCTGTTCCAAGCATTTTGGCATTTCCCTTTCCTGAACTCCAGGAGATCCCCACCGGCCCATTTCTTCAGCTTCTCTGGCGGTGGAAGGAGATGATCCCCAGGCTCCCCCACTCCCTGCACAGCGATGGGAAGGGCGCTGTGGCTGCCTGGAGCCCCCCACACGTACGTTCCACCTTCTCATCGGCAGACAGGGCGCTCCAGGACGCCTTCTCCTTCTCCTTGAGCGCGCGCTGCTGCGCCGACAGGTCCCGCACAAAGGCCACCTCGGGCAGGGGCACGTCCCGGCGGTCCACGTACACGGGCAGGGTGTAATCCTCTGCCTTCACCACGCCTGCGGGGACAGGGACACACACGGGGGACACGGGGACAAACGGGGACATGGGGGACACAGGGGGACACACAGGGACACACACAGGGACACAGGGATGGACACAGGGATATGGGTGACACACACAGGGATACACACAGGGGGACATGGGTGACACAGGGGGACACACAGGGACATGGGGGACACACACGGGGACATGGGTGACACATACAGGGACACACATAGGGACATGGGTGACACACAGGGACACACAGAGGGACACAAAGAGAGACACAGGACACACACAGGGACACAGGAACACACAGGGTCACACAGGGGGACATGGGTCACACACGGGGACAGGGGTGACGCACAGAGACACACACAGGAACACACACAGGGACATGGGTGACACACACGGGGACACACACGGGGACATGGGTGACACACACAGGGACATGGGTCACACATGGGGACACACACGGGGACATGGGTCACACAGGGACGGACACAGGGACACAGGCACACATACAGAGACACAGACGGGGGGACACACACAGGGACAGAGGGACACACACAGGGACACAGGTCACATACAGGTCACACACAGGTCACATACAGGTCACACACAGGGACACACACAGGGACACACACAGGTCACACACAGGTCACACACAGGTCACAAGCAGCTCTGACTGGTGCCAAGGCACAGCCCAGCAGTGCAGGAAGGAGGTGGGAGGGCTCAGGAGCGATGCTGCTCTACCAGCACAGAAATGGAATTGCAGGAGGGTCTGGGATGGACTGGGAAGGGTCCTAAAGCCCATCCCACTGCAGGCCCTGCCATGGGCAGGGGCAAATCCCACTATCCCAGGATCCAGGCCTGGCCTTGGGCACTGCCAGGGATCCTGGGGCAGCTGAGGGAAGGAAAGGAGGCTCAGGGGGCCCTCCTGGCTCTGCACAGCTCCTGTCAGGAGGGAACAGGGGACAGGGACAGGAGCAGAGGGAACGGCCTCAGGCTGGGCCAGGGCAGGCTCAGGTCAGACATCAGCAGGAATTTCCCCATGGAAAGGGGGGTCAGGGATGGGAACTGCCCAGGGAGGGTTGCAGTGCCCATCCCTGGAGGTGTCCCAGCAATTCCTGAGGTGGCACTCAGTGCTCTGGGCTGGGGACACGGTGGGGATGGGGCACAGCTGGGACTCGGCGACTTTGCAGCCTTCTCCCACCTGAATGATGCCATGATTGTCACTCCTGCCACCTCCCCAGGCTCCCTGCATCCCCACCCTCCCCTCACCCACATCAGACTTCTGTGCTCCCCCCTCCAGGCTGTGCTTTATTCCCTGACCCACCGTGTCCATGCGCCCTGAGGCACAGGGAGGTGGAGATGGATCTCCTCCCGACCAGGCTGAACACTCTGGAAGCCAACATCCTGCAGGGCAGGCAGCAACAGTCAGTGCCCAAGGTGACATAAGAACATCTCCCACGAGGTTTCATATATAAATATATAAAATATATAGCCTAAAGATTTCCTGCTCCTTCTCCAGAGGGCAGCACAGCACTCCATGCTGGAGTGGAGATTTAGCAGGATGTTCTCCCACTAAACCGATCTGGATGAGCCTTTCTCTCCCTGTTTTTAACCCGAGCCTCCTGCACTGGAAGCACATGACATTGTCATATTTAAACCACCCTTCTAGAACGGTGTAATTCCAAAATAAACCATTTCTGGAGCGCCAAGCACATCCCAGAGCCCCTGCAGAGACCCCTGAGCAGGGAGCATCCCAGGGAAGGGCGGGATCCCCACCAGGGATTCGCTCCCTCACGGGATTCCGGATCCTCCGCTGACCCCGGCCCAGCCCAAAGCCGCCCAAGCTCCCGCCAGGACCCGCTGTCTGTCCCTGACCTTGCCCTCCCTGCCTGTCACCTCAGTCGCGACACCGGTGACAGAACCCCTCACGGACCCGGCGGGCGGGGTCGCGGCGCTGCCCCCTCACAGCCCTCCCTGCAACCCGCAACCCCCAACCCGCGCTGCCCCGCCAGCCCGGCCGTGGATAGGGATGGCGGGGGGGGCTCCGTTCTCGCTCCCAGCCCGCTCCCGGCCCGTCCCCGCGCTCCGCCCGGCCCAGCCCGGCCCCACGACCTGGCGACCGTCCTCTACGGCTGGCGGGACCGGAAGGAGCCGCAGCCGGAAGCGCGGGGCACGCCGGGAGAGCGGGGCAGCGAGCGGGCCGGGCCGGAGCGGCCCCGCGCAGGGGCTGATGGGATGCGGGCGGACCGCCGCTGGAGGTTTATCCCGGATTCCCAAAACCGCGGGATGTCTGAGGGTGGGTGCCAAAAACGCCAATCGCTTGTTTTTAAAAGTTTAATAGTAATAAAATGGTTAAAAAAATAGTAATACAATTAGAGTAATAATAATTTGGACAAATTGAATTAGGACAATATGAGACAATAAATGCAAAGAGTTACGGACGTCCGGGTACCTTTTCCTGGGCAGCACGAGCCCGAAAAAGGACCCACGTTAACAGAGGATTAACCCTTAAAAGCAATCGCCTGTTGCATATTCATACACCTCATCCATGATGCATAAATTCCATTCAAACACAGGATTCTGTCTGGTCATCCTCAACTTCTTCCTCTGATTCCTAACAGCGCCTTCGAGGTGGGAAGAAGTTCGTTTCTTCTGATATGTGGGCAATAAATTCTTTTTCTCTGAAAGATTCAGGTGTCCTGTGGCTGCTATCTCGCTGCGAGTCCTTTCTTTAAAAAAAGTATCCTACATGGCATAGTTTCTATTTTAACATTTTTTATAACCTAAAACTATATTTAACACACTACTTAAGAGAATTAATACAGCATTACTTTATAACACAACACATATAATATTCATTTTAATATTTGCAAAATGCCAATCATAAAATACATGCATTTTTCACATCTGGCATCATCAAGCCCAGCTGTGCCCCATCTCCACCTTGTCCCCAGCCCAGAGCACCGAGTGCCACCTCAGGAATTGCTGGGACACCTCCAGGGATGGGCACTGCAACCCTCCCTGGGCAGTTCCCATCCCTGATCCCCCTTTCCATGGGGAAATTCCTGCTGATGTCCGACCTGAGCCTGCCCTGGCCCTGCCTGAGGCCGTTCCCTCTGCTCCTGTCCCTGTTCCCTGTTCCTGTCCCCTCCTGGCAGGAGCTGTGCAGAGCCAGGAGGGTCCCCTGAGCCTCCTTTGCTCCAGGCTGAGCCCCCTCAGCTCCCTCAGGATTCTGCAGCCCTTTCCCAGCTCCCTCAGGATTTTCCAGCCCCTTCCCAGCTCCCTCAGGATCCTCCAGCCCTTTCCCAGCTCCGTTCCCTTCCTTGGACACGCTCCAGCCCCTCCAGGTCCTGTGAGGAGCCCAGAATTTGGCACAGGGTTTGAGGTTTGGAGCCCAGGATGGAAAAGCACCAAGGGGGATCCGTGTGCCAGCCAGGGACAAACACGGCCGAGGCATCACTGAAGTCATTTTTATACAGAAACCCCTTTTCCTTTATTATTTGGGATTTCCTTTATTATTTGGGATGCTGCTTCCCTGGAAGTGCCCAAGGCCAGGCTTGGAGCAGCCTGGGACAGGCAAAGGTGTCAGGGGTGGGAATGGAGGATCTTTAAGGCCCTTCCAACCTCAACCATCCTGTAATTCATGGTGACATGGAGGCGATGAGCCACAGGCTGGGCTGGATCGTTCCAGAGATCCTTTCCAACCTGACGATCCCAGAGATCTTTTCCCACACGCTGATGCCACAGGTTTTTCCCACCTGATGATCCCAGAGAACTTTTCCCAGAGGTTTTTCCCACACGATGATCCCAGAGAACTTTTCCCAGAGTTTTTCCCACCCAATGATCCCAAAGATCTTTTCAAATTGGATGATCCCAGAGGGTTTTCCCACACGATGATCCCAGAGAACTTTTCCCAGAGGTTTTTCCCACATAATGATCCAAGAGGTTTTTCCCACACGATGATCCCAGAGATCTTTTCCCATCCCATGATCCCAGAGATGTTTTCCCAGAGGTTCTTCCCACACAATGATCCCAGAGATCTCTTCCCACACGATGATCCCCAAAGATCTTTCCCAATACGATGATCCCAGAGATCTTTTCCCAGAGGTTTTTCCTACATGATGATCGCAGAGATCATTTCCCAGAGGTTCTTCCCACACGATGATCCCAGAGATCTTTTCAAATCAGATGATCCCAGAGGGTTTTCCCACACGATGATCCCAGAGATCTTTTCCCAGAGGTTTTTCCTACATGATGATCGCAGAGATCATTTCCCAGAGGTTCTTCCCACACGATGATCCCAGAGATCTTTTCTCAGAGATCCTTTCCCACCCCACGATCCCAGAACTTTTCCCCGGTGCGGTCCCGCAGCACCGCCAGCACCGATCTCCCCCATCCCTCCCCGCTCACCCCACACCCCCTCATCCCACAGATGTTTGGGACCCTCCCGCATTTTTAGCATGCTCCTCACACCCCAAATCCCCCCTCAAATTCCCCCAAAATCGCTGTCGCAAAGCCGGCCGCGCTTGGCGGCGCTTGCCGACAGCCGGCGGCGCCGTGCGGCGGGCGGGGAGCGGCGCAGGGCGGGGAGCGGGGCCGCACCGGGCCGAACCGGGCCGAACCGGGCCGCACCGGGGCCGGGGCTCGGCACCATGAAGCTGACCACCCAGGCTTACTGCAAGATGGTGCTGCACGGCGCCAAGTACCCGCACTGCGCCGTCAACGGGCTGCTGGTGGCCGAGCGGCCGCCGGCGCCGCGGCCGGCGCAGCCCGCGCTGTTCGTGGATTGCATCCCGCTCTTCCACGGCACGCTGGCGCTCGCCCCCATGCTGGAGGTGGCCCTGACCCTGGTGAGGTGATCCCGCAGGGGTGTGGGGTGTGGGGAGGGGTGCTGAAAGGGGTTTGGGAGGTGCTGGGAGGTGCCCGGCAGGGCAGGGGGATGAAACGGTCCAAAAATTGGGGGAATTGTGGTAGGAGAGCTGGGGGTGCTCACATGGGGAAGGGAAGGATCCAGGAAGAGCTCAGAGCCCCTGGGAGGGCTTAAAGGGGCTCCAGGAGAGCTGCAGAGGGACTGGGGACAAGGGATGGAGGGACAGGACACAGGGAATGGCTCCCACTGCCAGAGAGTGGATTTAGATGGGATATTGGGAAGGAATTGTTCCTCATGACGGTGGGCAGGCCCTGGCACAGGTGCCCAGAGCAGCTGGGGCTGCCCCTGGATCCCTGGCAGTGCCCAAGGCCAGGCTGGACAGGGCTTGGAGCAGCCTGGGATAGTGGAAGATGGAATGGGATGAGCTCCTCCAACCCAAACCATCCCGTGATTGTGAGCGAAGGAAGATCGATCCTTTCTTGATACCGTTAAAAAGAACAAATTTCTGCCTCCTCCAGGCTCGTCTTTAATGCTTCCCTCAGTGTTTTTCATCCCAGTAAAGATTTTTTTTTTTTTAATACTCCGGTTACTCCTAAAAACTCCTATTCCAGTTTTCTGCAGTTGAGGTGATGCCATGGCAATGTTGACATCTTTGTGGAGAAATGATGAAATGCAGCCAGAGGCACAGGACAGGAGCTGAGCCTGAGCTTTACCATTAAACACCCAGTATCTATAATTTTAAATATATTTACAGCAGTGTGGGAGTAGCAGAGCACTGTATGTTTTCATTAAATCAGGATTAAATGTCTTTCCACGGGGTCTGTGGCACTGAATTTTGGTAAACTTCAGGCCTTCAGTGCAGCTTTTTAGTATAGATCTTGCAGCAGGATTGGATTATTAGGAAACAAATCCTGTTTCTTGCAACATCTGCAGGAAGAAAATTATCCCAGAGACAAAGCAATGGCAGGTTTTTACTTATTTACTCTCAGTTTTT
This sequence comes from Diglossa brunneiventris, assembly GCA_019023105.1. Lineage (NCBI taxonomy): Eukaryota > Metazoa > Chordata > Aves > Passeriformes > Thraupidae > Diglossa > Diglossa brunneiventris. Next base: position 2,420,286 of record CM032364.1, on the reverse strand, counting down.
GGTACAAAAAGTTAAAGTTTGGAAACTCCTGGTGTTTCCCACAATAATTAGGGCTCTGTGTGGTTCACAGCCACTGCTGTGATCCTTTAAAAAACAGAATTTTACAAGAGCCCAGGGTCTTTTGCTGCTGTTCTGGGTTTAAACAAAGGCAAAGGTGTCAGTTATTCTGTCAGACCAGCTGTGAAAATTGGATTTTCTCATGGAAAAGGTTGGAAGAGGTGATTCCAGATCTTCTGTACGAGCTTGTGTGTGGATCCAGAATAAATCAGGGAGATCAGGGTGCTTAAACTCCATTTTTGTAGCAAAGCAGCTTCACTCCTAAAGGATTTCAGAGCTGTGGCAGGATTTAGTGGGATCTGCTTCTTTCCAGGCTCAATTATTGCTGATTCTTGGTCGAGGGTGGCCCTGTGGGAGGGGTTTCAGAACCAACCCCACAAATTTCACCTCCTCTTCCCTGCCCTGAGTCATCCCAGAATGGAATGGGAGCAAAAATACAGAAAACAGAGGAGGGACTTCCAAACTTTTTAAGGCTTTGCCTCCTGAAACTTTAGGGGGGGTCCAAGGAATGAATAAACCCCAAAAACCCCAAACAGCACCTCCAGAGGGTGGTTGGGCGCTGAATTTCCCCAGGGAATGTTCACATTCCCAAGGTCCCAGAGCTCCAGGAGTGTTTGGACAGCGCTGCCAGGCACGGGGAGGGATTTCGGGGTGTTGGATTCATGGTCCTTGAGGTCCCTCCCAGCTCAGGACATTCCAGGATCCTCTGATCTCCCGAGGTTCAGAGCTCCAGAGGGCAGAGCAGCAGCTCCTGTGTTTCATTTGCACTCTGAGATCCTTTCCCAAGCCAGGGTCATGAAGAAAAAGTGAATTAAGTTACACTCGAGCCTCTGAATTTCTCAGCTAATTGATGTGGTTTTACAACCACAGCTCCAAAAAGGAGAAACCGAGGAGCACTTCCCTCTCCTGGAACGGCACTCAGCTCCTCCTTCTTTTCCTCCTCCTCCTCCTTTTCCTCCTCCTCCTCCTCCCAGGGTTTTCCAGCCCTGGTGGCTGCAGCAAACCAAAGGCACTTTGGATTTTTCCTTGGCAGGATTGGATGTGACTAAAAATATTTCTAATATTAAAAGTATTTCTGCCATTAAAAATATTCTACCATTGAAGCTATTTCTACCATTAAAAATATTTCTAACATTGAAAATATTCCTAATACTAAAAATATTTCTAGCATTGAAAATATTTCTACCATTAAAAATATTTTTAACACTAAAAATATTTCTAATATTTCTAACAGGAACTAATTCCTGTAGGATGCTGTGGGATCAGTGCTGGACTTGGAAATTACAGCTGGAAACAGCTTTCATTCCAAAATGAGATTTTTTTTTTTTTTTTTTGCCCGCTTTCTTTTATGCAGAAGCAATTTTTAATTACCAGTTAGGAAAGTGAGAACTTAAAATCATTCTCTTCTTTCTTTTCAGGACAATTTTTGGTAGGGAGCAAAAATGGATTTAGGACTGCGGTTTTTAATTTTTAAATGGATGGAGTTGGGGTTTTTTTTAATAATTATTATTAATTTTACTGCCTGGGCTGCTGGCTCTAATGCCAAGCTTTCAAACCACTAACAATTAAAACCGGAGTCCTAAGCCCTCAAAATGGGTTTGGAATTGAAACAGCAGCTCTTGCAGGGCTGCACAGCTTTTTTTTTTTCTGTCACTTAAATCCGTGTCATCCCTTGGATTATTCACATAGCTGCTTTGTTTGGTTGGTTCTGCAGTCTAGTACAATAATTATTGCTGAAAATGAGATTGATTTGACTCTCAGGATGCCACAGGTCAGCACCAGATGTATTTTTGGAGGCCTTTTTAATAGAGCTGGGCAGGGTTTTTTGAGGCCGTGCTCTCTAGGGACTGCAAAGGAAAATTCGAGCTGCTTCCTCCCCTTCTGTCTTTGTATTTTGCTGACTTGATACCCTCAATTCTAATAAAAACCATCATATATATATATATATAGATACCATGTGTATAAATATAGATAGATATTTTCAAAGTCAGACTCAGCAGGAGGAATTCAGATCCAGTTTAAAGCAGCAAGAACAGCAGTGTTTAAACCCATTTAATTAAAAAGCAAGAAGCAACAAAACTACCTAAGTTTTGCACTTGTGTAAATCAAAAATTGTCTAAATTATATGCCAAAAGTACATCTGGTTAAGCATTTACATAGAAATGTTAAATAAGGGAGAACTCTCAATGCAAAACAATTTTATCTCAGTTGAAAAGCTGCTAAATGGGACAAACTTCTGCCTCATATTCACCTTTCACCTCAAGCTTTGATTTTCTAATAAAGGCCCCAAATGGTGGCATTTTCCCTGGAAATGGGGCCTTAGAAATAAAAACCTTTCTGTGAGGACAGGGCAGCATTCTCTGAACTGCCTTGGCAGGTGAACACTGACAGAAAATTGTCCCAGCCCTTGGTGGGTGAGGCCCGAACCCTCTCCAGGCTGAGTTTAACTGTCCTGTCACTGGGATTTAGGCCAGGCTGAGACAGCTCCTTGCTCTTTTGCTCCATTTGGTTCATGCTTCCCATCATCCTCCAAATGCTCTGTTGGGTTTCTCCATCCCAGCTCAATCAGCCCAACTGTGAGCACTCCCACAACCAGACAGAAATATGGATTTATTTCAAGAACGCCATGGCAGAGATGGAGCAGCACTGCTTTATTTACAGGACAGCCATGAGATTTCCTTCATCCTGGGTCATTTTATTTATTTTTTTTCTTGATCCTGGAGGTTTTTTTTTTCTCTAGGATTCATTGTTGCCATTGCTTTTCCAGATTGATTCCTGGTGCAAGGAGAACAGCTACGTGATAGCTGGATATTACCAGGCGAACGAACGCGTGAAAGATGCCAGGTGTGTTGGGCCAATATTTCCTTCTGTTTGCTCTTTTAGCTCGTACCTTGGACTCTGCCAGCAGCAATCATCCCCATAAATCAGGCGTGTGTGATTCACTCTGACAACTGTCAGCTGCTTCCACATTGTCTCCGTGGGGCTGCGGGATGTGGCCTTTGGTCAGGTGCAGAAAGTCCTGGCTTTGCAGAATCCCTGCTCTCCTCCCGTGGCTGCTATAAAAGGCCACTCTTTGAACCAGTGCCAGCTTCTTGAATTGCAGTTGTCAGGGAAAAAGCCAAAATCTGCAGAGTGTTTGCTCGTGCAGTATGGATCTTGGAAAGTCTGACAACTCCCAGGTTCTTATGGAAAGTCAGGAGTGACCTGATTCTTTCTAAATTTCTTCATTGCCGCTGAGTTTTTTCAGAGCAGTTTTTTACGTGGTAAAGAAGTGGAAATTTATGTCAGTCAGGCAGTGATAGCTCTTATTTATCACTTCTTTTCCTCAGGATTAGTCTTTTTTTTTCCATGCTGGCTGACTCAGATTACTCACTAAACAATAAGGAACCTTCCTGTGGAGCCACAGTTTCATTTTAGATCTGTGTATTCCATGTTTTCCCCTCTATCTGTTGGACAAATCCAGGATTGGGACTAATTAGAATAAGAGTAATGTGTTTAAAGTATTATACCCCATCCCTGGAAGTGTCCAAGGCTGGATGAGGCTTGGAGCAACCTGGGATAGAGGAAAATGTCCCAGCCATGGCAGGGGATGGAATGAGAGGATCTTTAAAGTCTCTCCCAACCCAAACCATTCCATGATGATCTGATTCCAGTTATTTTTTAATGTCTATTCAGACTCAATTATGTTTTTTAAGGAACTCTTGTGACTTCTAAAGTGTCTAACAGGGATAAAAGCATTATTAGTCCTTTCCTTATAATCTGCTGCACACATTTTTAAGAAGTTACAGTTTTTTCTCTCTGAGGTTTGAAAGAATGTCACAGGTTTGATGGTTTTTTGAAAGTTCAGTTTGATTTCTGAAGATAACTGGCACCACACAGAGATTGTCAATGGCACCACATTAAGTGACACCACACAGAGATTGTCACCTTTGAAACGTGGTAAAGGTTGTCACAGGTTATCTGATTTTGGACAGGTTTTCAGTGCAGACTGGAGAGAAAACTCAGTTCCTGTTTTAAATGCCTGCCAGGGCAGAGTCTTTGGTCTGGGGGAAGAAAACAGGAGGCCCCCAGATGTTGATTCCATGTCATTCCAAAGCCATTCCTAAACCCAGCTGAGCTGCCTTCTATCAGCTGTGGCATCAGCTCCTTTGTCTTGTTCCTGTTTGCAAGCACCCAGAGTCACTCTCACATCTCTCTGAGCTCATTTCCTGCTGCTTTCAGCTGAAACTGGTGGCTCCCAACACTCAGTTCCTTTTCCTTTCTGCTCCAGCCCAAACCAGGTTGCAGAGAAAGTGGCCTCCCGGATTGCCGAGGGTTTCACGGACACTGCGCTCATCATGGTAAAGAACTTCCTTCCCCTCACCCCCTGTGTGTTCTGACCCTGCAGCTGGACCAGGGAAATGCTGTTCTCTGGCTGCTTTCATGAGGAATTCAGTTTCTCTTCCTCTCCAAAATGCTCTGGGGAGGAGATGCAACGAGCAGAGAAGTACAGTGTAAATCCACAGAGAGACTGTGGTGAGCTCTCTGCCACCTCAGAAGAACTGGAGGCTTTCTCTACATGTTCAGGCAGCAGCTTCTGGCTCCAGCCCACCTCCTGCAACTTAAATTCTTACATTTAATGTCACAAACCAGGCTTTGCCTCCTCACTGCTGTGACAAAGGACATTGGCAGCTTACATTTGGCAGTTGGAGGGTAAAACAGTGGGTGGGTGTAAGATTCCCTGTTTTTACAAACTGATTTTGGGTTTATTTCCTCTCTTGGGATGCTGAGGAGGAGACTGAGGTGCTGTTTCCATGTCCCACCCCAGGTTGACAACACCAAGTTCACCATGGAGTGTGTGGAGCCTGCCATCCACGTGTACGAGCTGCACGAGAACAAATGGAGGTGCAAGGACCCCCACGTGTGAGTGAACCAGGAATTCTGTGAGCTTTGGGGAAAAACAGGCTGTCCCTGTGAGGACTCTGCAGCCTGGCTTAATTCAGAGTTTTTCTGTGGTGATTCCTCTCAGTTTCTCTGGCTCTGGATTGAAGGCATTTGAGTTTGGACTCAGGTGTTTATTATTTCTTAGCAGTGAAACACTCTCACAACCATGAGTTTGGCAGCATTTCATTAGCAAGGCACAAAATGGCCAACAATCTCTTGTTACAAGGTCTCTTAAGACTAAACTATCCAGTTAAGAAATGACACCTAAATTATTTTCCCTTTTAACCCAATAACTGATCCCTCAAAGCCCGCAATGCGGACTTTTCTGTGCAATTACCAAACATCACCTAAACCCATGAAGAAGAAGGAAGAAGAAGGTAAAGAGGAACAACCAGCCTCTGCCCTAAAACCTCTATTTTGCTTCGTATTTATTTCTGTATTCTAAAACCCCAAACTTGCTGTCAGTAATAGCACAGGGTAGAAAACTTAAATAACCGATCCCTTGAAGCCCACAATGCGGACTTTTCTGTCCAATTACCAAACATCACCCAAACCCATGAAGAAGAAGGAAGAAGAAGGTAAAGAAGAACAACCAGTCTCCATCCTAAAACCTCCATCTTGTTTCATATTTATTTCTATATTCTAAAACCCCAAACTTTTTAAGTTTTCTGCCCTGTGAAATTACACACTTCTAACCAACTACACACCCATAATCCCAGTACTATCAATTAATTTTGGAAGGCTTCTCCACGGCCTCAGGTCAAATGCAGCCTTGTCTTGTAAGCACAGAAAGTTTAAAATTCTCAGCATCCAAGATTCCAACTGCTGCCTGGTTCTTTTCCATCCTAGTGACTTCTGTGAAGACTGGACTGAAGCCCAGCGCATCGCTGCCTCCCTGCTGGACAGCAAATCCTACGAGACCCTGGTGGATTTTGATAATCACCTGGATGACATCCGCAACGACTGGACAAACCCCGAGATCAACAAAGCTGTGCTGCACCTGTGCTAGGAGGGATCCTCCTGACTAATCCATGGGCATTCCCACTCTGTACTGAAGAGAGAAAAATGCTATTTTTGAATGTAAATAGAATTAATATTCAGTACCTTGTGTGGAAAGCTGACTGATTAAAGAGGAGTGGCCTGTCCCGTGGCGCGGTGCTGTGTCCGTAAAGCCACGGGATGTTGGTGGTGACATTCCCTGGAAGAGCTGCCAGCTGTCACTTCCAGCTGTCCTCGTGGGCACCATCCCACTTGTAGTGAATGTTGCTGTTCCTTGGAAACCAGAACTGCTTCTGCTTGGCCCCCACTGTTCCTATTCCAAAGTTTTGACTTCAGCTTTTCTAATCTTTAGAGAGGTTACTTTTTAACGATTTCTGGAAATACCTTTCCAAAAAAAAAATAATCAATCCTGTCCTCAGGTGAGAGATTTTAAGGGCAAATAGATGAAATGGGAGGTGAATGGTTTCTTCTGGCCTGGGTTGGAATTGTAACTCTCTTGGCACAGTAAAATGCAAACTGCTGAGGATGTTCCATGCTCATGTGTCACCTGTTTTGCAGTGCTTTAGCATGACAGAGAGTTTTGAAGAATGTATTCCCAAATAATTGGTGATTCCTGCTCTCCATGGGCTTGGCAAGCACAGTTACTGCTTGAATGTGTTAAACCCAAAGTAAATGATTTATAAAAAGGACTGGAAGCACACTACTGAGTTTGAATCTGCAGTTGGAGTCTACAGTAGTGAAATGCTTTATTAATTTCATGCATTTTGTGGGGGGAGTTAATCAGCAGATCTCATTTTCCACATGATCCAAGTAGATGGAATCAGGGAGTCTGGGTACAGCCTAGTTCAGCTTGCCTTGTCTTTCCATTAATATTTATTTCCAAAGAGAAGTTTCCTGGACAATGCAGCTTTATACCAGCCTAGAAAAGCTCTTTGTTGCCTCTCTCCTAACTGTAGTTAAACACAGCCTCAACCTGCAACATTCCTCCAGATTTCCTTCCCTTCCTGACCAGAGACATTACTACAAGGAAGATCCAAATATCCACAAAATGTCTGCCTGTCTCCAGTCTTAGTGTTAAAATCACAGCAAAGTTTGGGTTGGAAGGGACTCAAAGATCATCTCATCCCATGGGCAGGGACACCTTCCCATGAGCAGGTTGCTTAACCCCATCCAACCTGGGCTTATTTCAAAATGGGATTGTCAGAACCTCACCATTTTGAGTTAATAAGCCCAAGTTTTCTCCTGTTTTTTGAGAGGGATGGGGCAAGGCTAAAATCCTGTTCGCAGCAGGGAAAGACCCTGGATGCCCCCAGGCTGTGGAGTTCCCTCCAGGTGAGATGATTCCACGGGGCCATGGGGTGAGGTGGGAGGGAGGAGAGGAAGCTTTGGGCACTTTGGTTTTTATCTCCCTGCTGTGCACGGGTGAGGTGTGATTACCAAAGAGGTTGGCACCGAGTCAAGAACCTTCCCTAGGCTGAGTCAGGCTTGCAAAGAGGGAAATGTTTTCACTTGTTGACTGAAAACATGTATTTAGCTCCCCAAACCAGTGAGATAACACATTCCAGTGGCTGCTCCACTCCATATCTGTAGGAAAAGATTTCCCTGGAGCAGAATGCAAAGCACCCAGGCTGCAGGAAGAGGACTTTGTACAAACAGCCAGCAAAATCCAAGGTATTGTTCCAGAGGCAGATCTTATCTTAGGCAGATTCCTCGTGTGGGGTTGTCAGAAGAAGCTTCTGGGTCTCCTGAGCCACAGGAAATGTGTTTCTTGTTCTTTGTAACAGCATCTCCTAATCAAGCTTTGATCATAAATATGCAAATTCAGGCTAATCGTGCTCCCCCTGTTAGGCAGTTTGTATCCTCAGTGTGTAACCTGCTGGAATATTCCCTGTGACTAACCTGGGACACACTGCTGGAAGGGGAGCAGCTTTTAGTGCTTTGTCTTCCCCTTCTTTTAATCTTCTCTTTGCTTTCAAATGAGGATTTTTTGCCACCAGCAGAAGCCCAGGCTGGCTTTAAGCAAAGAGGACAAACTTGCAGATCTTATCTCCCCTGGCCTATTTGCATTGAAGGCTGGACAAAAGCAGCAATTCCATAAATCCAGGCTCTCCTGGAAGATTGAGGAAGCTGCAGGGCTCAGGGAAGGCTGTGTTCCCCTCACCTGCTGATGTGCCCAGGGCAAATGCTGCTTTCCTGGTGGGTGACCCTCTGGATTCAGGGCAGGAATCCAAGGTAATTCCTTTTAAAACTTCAGGGGGGGGAAATCTTGGGGAAGGCATCTCTTGCTGAGAGCTGGGAAGGCAGCACTGGGAATGTGTCCTAGTCTTTTTTGGTTTGTTAGCACATAATGACTTCCAGGATTAACTTTTCTTCTCCCTATCCACCAACATTTGGAAATTTGGCATTTGCCTGCCCAGATGTTTTTTTAACTCCCAACTTTTTACCTCATCCACACGACCTGAAGCACTTTTTTGGAAAAAAGAATCCCTGAATGGTTTAGGTGGGAAAAGATCTTAAAATTATCTCATTCCATCCTCTGCCATGGCAGAGTCACCTTCCACTGTCCCAGGGTGCTCCAAGCCCTGTCCAGCCTGGCCTTGGGCACTGCCAGGGATCCAGGGGCAGCCACAGCTGCTCTGGGCACCTGTGCCAGGGCCTGCCCACCCTCACAGGGAACAATTCCTTCCCAAAATTCCATCTAAATCCGCTCCTGGCAGTGGGAAGCCATTCCCTCTGTCCTGTCCCTCCATCCCTTGTCCTTCTCCAGGAGCCCCTTTAGGCCCTGCAAGGGCTCTGAGCTCTCCCTGGATCCTTCTCTTCCCCATGTGAACAACCCCAGCTCTCCCAGCCTGTGGGATTCTCTTTTTCCCCACTCAACCCAATTTTCCAGAGCAGTGACAAGCATCCCCACAAGCAGATGGGTGACAAGAGCCACGGAATCCCTGACCAGCTGCTCTGGGACACTCACCAGTGAGGTCCCTGCTCCCAGCGAATGCCAGGTCCCACATTCTCCCTGAGCTCATCACTCTGTGTGTCCATACAAGGATTTGGGGAAATTTTTTCCCCATCCAGCAAGCAAAGCATCCTGGCTGCTGGCATTTTCCCTCTTCCCATCTGCTCCTGGGATGTTCCCTCCCCGAGGAAAGCGAGCAGAGATGTAACAGCTCCAGCTCTTGGAGCTGATACAGGAGCAGGTGAGCGGTTCAGAGATCACCTGGCACAGCTGGAGCCAGGAGCAGACAGACGTGCAGAGCCCACACCAGCCGTGAGGGGCGGCCCCCTGCCCCCAAGAATTCCTGCAGCGAGTGGCAGGCGAGGAGAGGTGACGGTGACAGATGCGGGAAGCAGTGCCCGGGCTCTCTGCTCCCTGGCTCCCCGCCTAATCGCTGCACTCCGGGCTGGAGATGCCGGAGGAGGAGGGCACTGCCAGGGAGCGCCGCGCTGATGCTAATGGAGGAGGCTGTTAGCGGGGTGGGCTTGCGGCTGAGTGCAGCCTGGAAAATGGCCTCGAGGGGAAATGTGCTCGGTCTGTGAGCTCTGCTTCTCGTTCGGGTGGAATTCAGCTCCTGGAGCCGAGCTGGGGCACCCACACGAGCTGGTCCCTGTTGGGCTGCTCCCCTCCCATCCTGCCCAGGCTCTGCTATTCCCAGCTGGACTTGAACTCCTCCACACATCCCGGTCCTGCAGCACAAACCCCTGAGCCCTGAGCCAGCCCTCCCGCAGCCGGCAGCGCTTTCTGTGTGCCCAAGGAGCCGCTGAGGGCTCTATCGATTTCCCTTTTTTATTTTTTTCGCTGTCGCTTTTAGACCACATTTTCACCCAGCCTTCTCCTTCGAAAGTGCACCCTAGCTGCGTCCCTTCCTCAGCTGCATCCCTTCCTCTTGGTTTCCAGAGGAGAGGACGGACATGGGGACACAGCTGGCAGGGGGGACAGCGCTCCTGCCTGTGGCACTTCCAGCCTGCCGGAGCTGGGATGAGGGAAGCAGGGAACTCTGCTCCTAGGAACACCCGGTAGGTGGGCTGGGGGCGAGGGCTCACTCCGGGAGTGTTCCAGGCAAGGCTGCTGGGGCTGCAGCTCCAGCGGGATGCGGGCAGGACCCGTGCCAGGCACAGCTCTGCGCACAGCCAGGCCAGGCAGAACGCCGCCGCCCTTCCTAGAAATGCACCCTGGAGCTTAAAAGATGGACCTAATTGAAAAACTCTATCGAGGTTGTAGCAGCAGGGGATAAAAGGGAAAGCTGGGCCCAGATTAACCTGGGGCTCAGCGAGCCGGGAAGCGCGGCAGCCGTGGCCAGGTCCCTAAGCCAATTCCCGGCCGTGGCCTCCCGGCTGGATCCATGCTGGGGAGAGGTGCTTTGTCCTGGATGCAGGAGCTCTGTGCCTCAGGTATGTCCTCGCTCCCCCTTCCCTCCTGACCCCCTCTCCTGCCCCATCCCGCTGGATTTTCTCCGGGGGTGTTTCCAGCCCACGCGGTTCCTGCTGCGCTCTCGCTCTGCTGGTCCTGCCAAGAGCCCGTGCTTGGGGACTGCTGGAGCTGCTCCAGTTCCCCCAGAGCCTGCATCTTCAGCTGCCTCCTCGTGACATCCTCCTCCCTCCCTCCCCACGCCTGGCGTCCCCTCCGGGTGCTGCTCTCCAGCCCTGGTGACTCTGGCTCTTGGGGAGGGAGTTTCTTCTCCACTCCCAGCACTGGTTGCCACTTCCAGCTCTGGCAAGCCCCGGACAGGACCTTTCAGCATCTCCTTTCTGGGGCAGCCCCAGAGCCAGGCTGGGAGCAGCTCTTTCTTTCCCAGAAGGGCTGGGGGCAGGAGGGGACAGGTGGCCTCGCTGCTCCGTTAGCACGGGGCCGGGGTGACGTGTCACCTGCGTTAGCACACCCTGGCACTCTGTGACCCAGAAAGCTGCTTCCTCCCCCTCCCTGCTGGAAGGGGAGCCCAGCTGGTGTTTGCAGAGCAGCTCCTGAAGGCAGCCAGCAGAGCTGCTCCGGGCTCTCCAGCCAAAGCTTTTCTTGTGGCCAGCGCTTGCACAACGCGTCCCTTGTCCCTGCGGTTCCTCTGGCGCCTGGGAAGCAGCAGCGGCTCTCCCTGCCCTTCCCCCTGAGGGAATTTGGAAGGCTGCCCTCCATCCTCACCCCCCAGCAGGGCTTCAGCCCCGGGCCAGGATGGAGCAGCAGGGGAGAGGAGCAGCCCAGTAGCAAAGGGACACAGGCAGGACTGGAAACCAGCCAGTGAGCACCTCAGGGGACAGCCAGGGACCACCTCAGGGGACAGCCAGTGAGCACCTCAGGGGACAGCCAGGGACCACCTCAGGGGACAGCCAGGCTCTGGCCAGCTCTGCAAGGACAATCTTCCCCCAGGGAGTGAAGGTGGCTCCATGCCCACCCACCCCCTGAGCCCATCCTCTTCCTCCCCTGGCCAGCTGGCTCTTGGTGGGCTTGGCCACTCGCCCTGACGTGATGTTCAGCAAGTCACAGCTCAGAGCCTTGTGACAGGAACCAGGAACTCCTGGAAGGGAGGTGTTGATCCCACTGGCACTCAGCTCTCCCTAACCTTGCTCACCCAGCAGTGACCAGGGCCCCACACCACAGGGGCTCCAGGCCATTCCCAGTCACCTCAAGGTGGACAACCCCCACTTTTTAAACCTTCACACGGGTTTTTTGCTTTGTTCACCAGCCCTGGGGAGGGCAGGAAGGGGTGTTTGACGCTGTGTTTGTGCCTATCAGGTGTCAGCAGAGCAGCTGGAGCTGTGCTGCACCCGCAGAACTAACCACAGGTATTTTAGCAGCCTGGTGTTTATGTTTCCCATCCCTGCTGCAGCAAGACAATTGCTTTTTGTCACTGTTATAGCAACAACTGCTGCTCCAGGCCAGGCTAATTCCAGCCCTCGTGGGTTTGGGGCTGTTTGCTCTCACCCAGCAGCAGCAAACAGGTTGTTTTGGAGACAAACAGTAAAACAGCTCAAGGTGGAGGCAGGATTTGTGCTGCTCTGACTGGATTTGTGCTGCCAGGGGCAATCCCTGGCTCCGTGCGATGATGCCTGCTCTGAGTTTGGGATGGGATCTTGAAAGATCAGGTTTGCCAGGCTCTGCTTCAGGATTTGTCTCTTAGCTCTTAGACTTTGCAGCTGAACAGGTGAAAAAATCCACAAAAACTGGTTAATTTGTCAGTTTTCTGGGGGGAATAAGGGGAGCTGTGGGTTGCAAATGTCTCTGCCCAGCACTGTGCCCACAGCTGGAGTTGCAGCCTCGCCCCTGTGCCACCCTCATCTCTCCAGGAGCTCTGCAATAACTCAGTTATTTGACAGATCAGAGGAGTCAGATCGGGAAGGAAATCAGCTCTTCCCAGGTTTCTGATTTTCATCAGACATGGCAGGACCAAACCAGCAGAAAGTGGAGCAAAACCTCCCCATTTGCTCTCCCTGCTGCCCTTCACCCCCATCCCAGCCGGGCTCGGGGGGGCTCTGATCCCTCAGGATCCCTCCCAAACCGCCGGGATCGGCTCTCTCCTGATCCCGGGGTGAAGTTCCAAGCTCCCTTTCCCTTCTTTTCCCTTCCACCTTGCTGCCTCCCGCAGCCGGGGCTGTTTAATGTGCGGCCGGCATCGCGCCCTGCATCGGAACCGCTGCTTGAAAAGGAGCCTGAAAAGGAGCCTGAAAAGGAGCCTGAAAGGCTCGGGGCCTCGCCTCTTAGTTGCGGAGGAGGGGGAACATGGAAAAGGCTCTGGCTGCTGCTGTTGCAGGCCAAGGCGGCTGCTCCGGAGGCGCAGCCTCGCCCCGGGCTGGGACCCGGCCCGGTGGGACCCGGCCCGGAGCGCTCATCCCGGCAACGGTGAGGAGCCCGTCCCGCTGCCAGGCTGCCTTTGGGGCTGGGAAGGGGAAAAGATCCTTCCTGGAAGGTGGAGCTGCTCCCAGGGGTTGATGGCTCATCAGGACCTCGGGGATGCTGATGTCCTTGGGTGTGGGCACTGTCGGGCACTTGGTACCCCTCAGGCTGCTCGGAGGGATGCTGGATGCCCGGGGGCTTTGTTGGCACACCTTCCTCTGTCTCTCTCAGCTGTGGACTGCCTTGTGCAGCGGGGTGAGAGTAAATCCGCGCTCCCTCATCACCCAAGGGCTTTGCTGGGCACGGACAGGGGCTCGGAGCGGGGGCTGGATGGGAGGAGCCGGGGCTCCGCTATCCTCATTCACCGCGTTCCAACCAACCCCGCCAAACCCAAAGGCGGCCGGCTGGCACCTCCTGCCGCCCTCCTGCCGAGGGATCCCCCGTGCCAGCCTCCGGCACCCGGCAGGTGGGATGCGACAGCGGGCATCGCCCCTCCGGGCACCGGGTAAGTGCCACCCCCTCGGAGCCCCGGCTTTGTCCCTTTTTCCCCTTCCCAGGGCACGCTCTGGGTGTCCCCCCTGGCCCGGCAGCTCGGTCCCGCTCCAGTGACGCCTGCCATGAGCGTCTGGGGCTTTTTGGAGCGTGAACTCGTCGGGATGCAAACGTTCCTTTGGCCTGGTGCTGGCACACGGAGCCGAGCTGGAGCGCCGGCAGCAGGAATCCTGCTGGAATGCTGGCAGGGGGAGTTCTCCGCCCGAATTCTGGCCCTTCTCCGTGGGGAGGGGGCTGCTGTGTCCTCTGCAAGGGTTTGGCCACAGGGGGTGATCCCAGAGGATCAGATCCCAGAGGATCGGATCTGAGAGGAGACCCCCTGTGCACAGATCTGGGTGTCCCCCTCCCAGAGGATGAGATCCCAGGGGATCAGATCCCAGAGGATGGAGACCCCCTGTGCACACAGGTGGGTCTCCCCATCCCAGAGGTTCAGATCCCAAAGGAGACCCCCTGTGCACAGATCTGGGTGTCCCCATCCCAGAGGATGAAATTCCAGAGGATGAAATCCCAGAGGATGGAGACCCCAGGGGATGGAGACCCCCTATGCACAGAGTTGGGTGTCCCCAGCAGGAGACCCTGCTCTGTCCCAGGGTGGTGTGAGCCACCAGCAGGTGCCCAAACCCACAGGATTTGCCTCGGAACAGATTTCTTGGTATTTGGGCAGCCTCCAGGAGAGCTGCAAAGTGAGGTCCTGGGGAGGACTTCACTCCCCAGCCCTGTGGAGCGTTCACAGCTCAGCCTGCACCTGGGGAACTGATAAAAATACAGAATTAAAAGCAGAGATAGCAAATTTTCACTTCCCTTGCGGGCTGCTGCCAACCCATCTCAGAGCTTCTTGGAAAGGCAGAGGTCAGGCGGGGGGGGCAGAGCCTTTCCTTGGCTCTCTGTGTGGCCCAGAGCTTGGAAGAGCCAAAATGAGTCACTGACCCTCATCCCAATA